>JACMIJ010000073.1:0-36072 GCA_014805365.1 Koerneria luziae | reverse complement strand
TAAAGGCTGTCCAACGGACAATCATGGACGAGGTTAGCAAATTCGAAATGCTGACAGTGCACTCGTGTCTGCGGACAGTAACAAGACCCTATTGTGAACATTGTGCAAAACTTGCAAGTTGGCTATATTATGCTGCAAGAAAATACTCAGATGGATCTTGTGTCAATGGTATCAAGGCGTAGTGTTAGAAGTTGCCTTTACTCCTTCTTTAAGGAATTGCGTGTAATGCGCAAGCTGCTGCACGAGGGAAAAGGAGTCCTGAAGGGAGAAGAAGACGACCTCCGTCCACGTCTCTTCACTTGGATTCTCGTCGTCAGCACCATCAATCTTGTGCGATGTGTCAAGTATGCACAACGCCTGAGAACTATGACTATTCTTGTTGTGCCATGATCGGCTTTGCCTTCAGTTACATGTTCATCTTCTACCGTATTTTGTCTCTTCGCTACAAGTACCTCGAAGTGATCGTCAAATTTCAAGCAGACAATGAGGGAATCAGCGAATCGCACCTTGTGAAGATGGTATGAATCATTGTGGCCATCATCGGAAGACGTCTCGGACCAATAGAATGAAATAACAAAATAGTTTGCTTTCATGCAAATACAGTGATGTTCTTTAGTGTGCCGAAGCGGCATCCATCTTATTGTTAGCACATTGTCAGCAGATCTTACTGTTATTGTATGTTAGAATGATCTGATTCCAGATGAAGGAATGTTTGATGTTATCGTTGTTCCTGTCATTGTTGTGTGCAGTGACAGAAGTGATTCTGATCGCAGTGAATCTCCGCCAGAATCCCATCCACATGCTGTTCACGTATTCTCTCAATCTCTGTGCTATCATGTGTCTTCTCTTCCTCTCTGCCTTCTTAGGTTAGGAAGCCTCCCTTTGACACAAGTATGAATAGCATCAACGGTATCGTTGTTGCCACGTTTGTTATGTACACCAAATCCTAGCTTGACACAAAGTCAACTGCGCCAGTAAGACATTTGCGCAATAGAGCACTTGATCTTGTGATTTCTTCCTCGTTTGGAATGAATTGCATTGAGGTTCGTGGGCGCACAACATAGAGCCAGCGGGCATTTCTCTGTTCGGCAATTACATGAAATACAATCACAAGAACATGGCCACCCTGTTGGCCAGGAACTACCATTGTTGTGGACTCCTCTCACATAAGGAATTCCTACGACAACCCGTCATCGCCTACAAGGACATTGTATGTCTTTCCATTCTGTAAAACATGTCCTAAATGTCATTTGATATTCAGGGAAACGTTCTATTTGTTTCCTTTGTAATGAGAAGAGAGTTGGCATGGATCGTACTCTCTCTTATTGCTAGTAAGGTATCATTCACTTCAGGCGACCGGTCGAGATGTTTCTGTGTCGAATACATATTTCTGGATGGAGGAGTGTGTTGCCCATCGTATCTCCGTGTGTCATGTTCCTCTTTTCTGTTGTGTCCCCGGTTCCTTCTGTGGCGCCGGCAATGGAACTGCTGTACACGCACAACACATCGCTGCTGAGGTGCTCTTCCTTTCTACCAGTTCTTTTCTATCGGCTTCTTTTCCCTTCTGCTTTGATCAAATGTGTTCTTTTGATTGAGTTGACATTGTTTGCAGCAATTCGAAGGCTTTGACTGGACGGCGATCCATCCCATTGGGAATGTGACCGATTGGATGCCGCCGTGTCTTCCCCTGTTCATGAATAGTGTCACGAGGACGATGTATCCCATTATGATCAGTGGTGTCATCCTCGCAGGTATCCAGACAAGGCAGATATTGCTGGTTTGATCTACAAGTCAATCTGACCTTGCGATATCTTGGTTGTCCTTTCAGTGCTGACGGTGTGCATGACAGTGTTGATGTCGACAGCGATTGCTTATCACGCGTCACTCGGTCGAATCGACAAGATCGAGTGTGTGGTCAGTGGCCAGCGCCTTCTCTTGTCCCTGTTCATTTCCTTCATCTGATTACGTGTCTTCTTATTTACAGGTAAAAGATATTGGCGACTCGAATTTCGTGCAGTTGTTCTCCACCGTCGACCATTCCTTTGGATTCAAAGAGGTTCTCCCCATTCCTCTTCTTCTACCAGAGAACCACATTCAACTTCTAGTAATACATCAAATATGGAATATTTCCAGGAAGATGAGGGAGACGAATAGCAGACCATTTCGGCAGTCATTTTTCATAAAACACAACAAGTTACATGAAATGTGTAAAGTATATTTGCCTGTTTTCCTCTGTTGTTCTGGCAATACATCTTCTTTATCACAACGAACGAAGAATAATTAAAATGTGAGGTAATCAAAACGAATTCGCATTGGCTCGTGGCTAATGTACGAAAGAACAGAAATGGGACAAGGCAATCTAGACATACATACAGAATTGGAATTGGCCCGTCTGGTATATCACGTTCCCCGAGAATATTATCTCCGAAACAACACATACAACATATAAGGCGCATCTCTCTCAGCAAAGACAAGAATAACTTCATTAGATAGATAGTACATGTATACTTGTATATACTATTAGTATATAAGTATGGATGGTGTGACAAATAGTAAAAGTACATGTGATATTCAGCACCGGAATATGGGCATAGAATAAGGAGTGGCACTCACAACGACAGATACAATACCTCCATTGGCAATGACTAGAATTGAAGATGATACGACATCTGCCGAAGTGGAACCGAAAGACGATCAAATCATGGCGAATCTGTTGTAGTGGCCTGATGCAGACGGAACACCTTCTCGATACCCTGGAACAACGTCATGTTCAATGGCAATCTGTAACAGCTTACAACTAGACGTACAGCTGGAAGTGTGAGAGAAACTGTAAAGCGGAGCCTATCAAGGAGCATGGGCTGGCTAACAATAAGCAACAGCTCACCATCCTAGAACAATTACAATAACTGAACAAACCTCTCTGAAACACTGGAAGTTATAATCGATAAGCCCTTGTCTCTCGAAGTTCTCTGCCCGGATGATACACACAAGGGCAAGGTGTTTGTTCAACTGACGAAGGAAGAGAATCTGCAACACGTCGTGGTTCACACTACGGTCTGATGGACCATGAAAAGGGTGTTAGCCTACAACAACAGTGTTGCAACGTATAACAAATGATCATAAACGTGCATTCAGCATACCTGGTCAGTCTTGAGTCGAATAACAGCCGACGAGTGTTGGTCGAATGCTTTCGATTCTTCCGACTTCATTCTGCAACACAACCTCTAACAATTATTTATGAAATAATCAGAGTGAACAGTAACTCCGACTTGTATTTCTTCCAAAAAAAAAGAAAATATTCGACCCATCACGATAGGATGCGCACTTATAATTAGTTCCTATTCAAGAAGTGGTGCCTGCGCGTTTTTTGTTTTACAATTTCCATGCTCCGAAAAAAATGTTCGATCAAATATTAACCTTTTCCTTGCTACATTTGGCTGTATTTGGCTCTACACAACAAATAAAAGTGGGAAAAATCGCCCAATTTTGCTGTTCTTTCAGACTGCGATTAGTAATGGCGATTGTCTTTACGAATGAGAAAAGTATCGATACCGATTTTCCCGAATTATTTCGGGAAATGAGCACAATATGCGATTCCCTGCGTACCCGTAGATGCTGCTGAGGTCGATGGTGACATCGATCATATCACAACACAATTCGTATGTCGCCATCTCTACCGGATTTGTATCTGTCGCAATGTAAATCTTCGATGAAACATCGAACAGAAACGATTTCTCCACATTTGAGCCCTGAATACATTGAGCAATGTCGAATTCAGTCAAATGTGCTGTCCGAACTACTCCGAGAGTCTTCGCATAGGAACCATAGCTTTCCTAAGATCAGTATTATCCATAACACTCTCAGCTCCCGATTTTCTGTTGGCCATCCCCATGTTCCTACAACCACCATGCCCTGATTTACTCGACGGTGTTTCACATAATCACGAGTCCCTCTGCAACCTAACCTCCGTAATGTTTCGGATAAAAATATATATAAGCAACCAAGAAAATAAAAAGAACCTGATTGAAAATGTCTAGCAACTTCTCCAACGTCGGAAGCTGAGTGATCAACTTTTGGACGACTTTGGAAAACGCCTGAAAATGGAAAAAAAGTGAACAGAAACACTGTGGAAACAAACTTAATGGTGCTTCATCCAATCTATACACTAATTGTAATATGAGGGTATCTTGTTTTTATAATGTTAAAGGTAAGAAATGTCTAGCAAAAAGTCATCATGAATGCAGACCTCAAAGATGGAATGATCGTAGATGGATGTGCAATGATAAGTGATGTGCAGGTCGAGATCGACTTCTGCCAATTCCTCCTTCACTTTATGGAATATCTCGTATTGCGCATCCGACCGGGATTCTTCCGTCAGTCCGTCAACCTCCAACATACACCAATACAAGACATCCATTCCAAATTACTGTTAAATATAGGAGGAAAACGAACATTACTTGCAAAAACAAGTTCCTTTTACAATACGGTAAATCAAGGCTTACCTTGTGGATAAACACCTCGAACTTTATGTTTGGGTTAATACGATATGCCCGTTGGAAATAATCAACCATCTTCTTGATGGCAAGGCAAATCTGAAGGCACGTTCAAGTAATTATAACATTGATCACCAGTTATAGTTTGTGTGAATGATATTAATGTTAACTTCTTAAGGAAACATATTTTGTCCAACAATAAGACATGTGATGCATACGGATTAGCACGATACCAAATCAATGAATAGCGTGAAAACATGTGATTCCGTCACGAGTTAAACCCCATGTATAATATAATAGTACCACCAGATTCTGCACAATTCAGCTTATTCTCATTACAGGAGAGTGGCGGCTTATGCGTGTTTATCATGAAATCACGCCACAATTTATTGTTTATAAAGCAGCGTAAAAATAAAAAAGGAGTACACAGAAAGCACTAAAAGGAATTAGAAAGGCAAACCTCATTGTATTCGTCCTGTGCATCGATAATGAAGAGGAGAGCACCACATCGGCCGAAATTCTTCTGAGGATTCAGAGATTCCTCGAAGGGCGACACTTGCCCGGGGAATTCTATCGTTGCAAAGTTAATAAAAGACGTCGCCACTTCTGTAAATACATACATAACTAATACTTTAATAACATGCATGGAATGTTCCTACAATAGCAAAAATGTTTTCAAAAAAAACTATATTATTAGAAAAAACACATATTATTGTTCTTTTGTAATGCGAATCGACGTACATGTTCATTGTGCATTAATGCATTGATTAATGATAATGTGTTGTGTAACAGTGAAATGTCTGCGGGAACACACAATCTGCGCGTGCACAAGTGTCTAATACGTACTCGTCAGCCACATTTGCCGAGAGAAATAGCGAGAGCGAGAGAGAGACCTCACTGACTCGTTGGCGCAATGGTAGCGCGTTCGACTCCAGATCGAAAGGTTGGGTGTTCGACTCACTCACGGGTCAAATGTTTTTGCTCTTTTTGGTATTACTAACCATTAACTTTAGACCATAACCCCTCGCTTTATTTTCAATATTTGGTCTTTAAAAGCACTATTTTGGATCAACAGGTTGTTCACTTGCCAAAAACTAGGAGCTATTGTAAATTAATATGGCAGGTAATAACTATAATCGTAGAATTTGACAGGAGTGTGGATACGCGCATGCTCGCATTGCCAACAATACTTATTGTTAGAAAATTATCAGAAAAACAAAACTCACTATCTCTGGTAACCTTTGCTGTGCTTTCTACAAACAATGTCTCGTTCGGTGACATTTTTGCGAAGACGACTTTCCGGATGGACGTCTTCCCGCTCCTGAATACACCTCTTAAAATGTATTAGAATTAAATCGACTTACTGGTTGTTTACTTTGCAAAGTTTAAAAAACTAATTCAAAAATATACAAAAAATGGAAGAAACCTCTTGAGCCCCATGAGGATGACAGTCGGTCGCTCCTCGTCGTCCTTGTAGTCGAAGGAGAAATCATTGTCTTCATTGCTGTCTTCTCCCCAACTATCCGACATCTCAACTCACGAATAACCGATTCATCCACAAACATAGAAATGCATAAAACGCGCAACAACTACCAGGAGTCATAATGCGTACCTCTAACATAAATATACCAAACCACACAACAAAGACTGATCTACTAAAGCGCCACACAAGCCGTGTTCCACAAGCCACCAAAGGAGCTTCCCGGCTGTGACTCATTAAACTGCTTCCCAAACAAACGCAAGCATGCACTTCTTGTGACGCCCAGTAATGCAACGGATGAAAACCGCTGAGAAGACGGAATCATAATCGGGGAAAACGTTTATCTATACAAGCGAAATGTTGATAATGCGAAGGCGCGAAACAAAAAGGCAGACAAGAGGAAATATCACATCAATTGCCATGCAATATCACTCGGAAATCAAGGCAGAAACAGACACTTGTCTACAACGAACAGTGTATACATACAATGCATACGTACGAGTACAATTGCAGATATTAGCAACTACTGCTTGCTCATTCTTAATAAAGGAAAAGCTGAAGCAAACATTGAGAGAACAATGCTTTCATGTTGCAAAGTACTTAAGTACAGACAACAACAAGTGGTACTAAGACCGGGAACCAAAAATAACATTAGTAAAAAGAGAAGTGCACGAGATAAGAACGTGACCGGGGGAAGTGGCACATTCGTCATGCAATCGCAACAACGGAACGAAAAAATATGGCAATATTATGGAGGGGGTATACATAGGAAACCCTAAACTTCGCATTTAGTTGCACAGTGGAAAATAATCTCACAAAAGGTGTCATAACTTAGAGGCATTTCAGATTAGCGATTACGATTTTGATATGCAGCACGTGATTGTCTCGTGGGCAGAAAGACGTGAGTGAAGGCTATCGACGCTTGGGGATGAGATTAGTGACTGGCGGGAGGTTGAGAGGAACATCGCATAGAAATCGGTGGGTCAGGGCTGATTTCGCTGTCAACCTCTCATCCGGTTTATAACGGAGCATCTCCTAAAACATATGTCAATCGTTTCCCTCGTCGTGAAAACGTACGAATGACAAGACACGGCTTTCTTGTATTCAAATAATCCGTCAACTCATAGATAATCGATAATTGTACAATGATAACCTCATACCTGAAGAATGGTGACTCCGTCCACAGGCATTTCTTCACCAATCTTCTCTTGCAACTTATTCTCCCTCCATTGTGGAAAACGAACGGAGTAATTCGCTAAACATTCTACTCCAGGCCACACCTAAAAAAGCAAATAATAGCATTTTAAAAGTCGAAAAGAAATTTCAAACAAGAAAAAAACAGTCATCACAAAAAACAAGTCATTGTCAAAGATCATACTGTATCCCAAGATAGCATAGACTCATTCTCCAAGATAAAAACATTTGTATTTTTTAAATACGCTGGAGTGGGGAATAGGCGAACGACTTATGTTTTCGTTTTAAATCAAAGAACCATGTATAGTGAACTTACATTATTATGTGGTGTTCCCAGTGTGCGGAATATGGCGAAGAGTTGATCTACCTCAGAATCACCGTGGAACAACGGAGTCCCCATCACCATCTCGGGCAGAATACACGCCAACGACCAGATGTCAATGGCCGTCGAGTAATACTTTGTCCCAAGTAAAACCTGATTAAGTAAAAAGCAAAGCACTCCTGAATCCAGGCCTCATAGACTACGGGGCAGTCTTGAGGGCGCCGGAACGCTGCAGGGCATTTAAGTCTGGAGAGCAAACCTTTTCGCCACACTATTTCCGTGCAACTGTCGCTTCTAATTGCCGACCCCGGAGGCATGTACAAACAGAATATAGCAAAACTAGTAATACCCAATAGAAAGAGTTGAAACGAACCTCGGGTGCGCGATACCACAATGTGACAATCTCGTGTGTGTATACTCTGCTCGGAATCGAGAAACACCGTGCCAATCCAAAGTCAGCCAATTTAACGTTTCCACTGGCTGTGACCAAGATATTCTGAACGAATTAAACTACGAGTAAATACATGGAAGACGTTAATTTGGAGAAGGGGGTACGAATAGACGCCCATTTTGGTACCTGTGGTTTGAGATCTCGGTGGATGATGCGATGTGTGTGGCAGTAAGAAAGTGCTTGCAGTAGTTGAAAGAAGAAGCTCTAAGAGAAGTTGAATTTAAGACAATCTTACTTTGACATATTCCAACGGTAACTTCTTTCCAGGGAGGAGATCTAATAAAACCTTCAGATCGCGATCTATATACTCGAAGACCAGGTACATCTCTTGCCCTGAAAATCATTCGTGTTATCTCATGGAGGGCTGACGTTCACTTACTTTCTGTTCATAAGTACACTAACGGAAGACGATAAGGATGGAAAGTATGACAAACCTGAGCTGATGACGTCCATTAATTTGATGATGTTGACATGATCGAGGCTTTTCAACAATGTGATCTCCCGAATACACGTGCTAGGAATGCCCTCGCCATCCCTGCCCAGGATACATTCCGAATCCATCCCAACCTGTCTAGACTGACTTTCTTGAGTGCATGCAGATTGCCCGTCGCCGTTTCGGTTGCCTTGAATACTTGTCCGTACGTCCCTTCGCCAATCTTCGTCAAGTCTTTGTAATTGTTGTTCAATTTATCAAGTCGAGAGTTCATTTGATGTCGTGAGCTCTGAATAAGGTTATAGTAAGCTCTTCTTCCATTCCAATGTACCACAAGTAAAAACCTAAATAACATACAACACAAAGAAAACTTTATTTTTTAAGAGAAAAAATAGCATAATTTGAACCCAACCGATTTTCCCGCACTTTGGTCTGCGCAGTCAAAGACAAAATTTGCGCGCGAAAATATTGCTTCCCGCCCCTGCGCTTTGGATTTTTGGGTTTTCTGGGTTCTTAGCGAAATCTTTCATTTGCAGATGTACTATTAGCTTAGTTTATAGTTTACTTACTCTCCCAATGATTACTATATTTCTCTGTGCAATCTTTTCCCATTGGAATTCTATCATCAAGTTTGGTGCCCATCAAATAGACGGCGATGTCCACCAAACTTCTACGGGTGTATTAGTGGTTATCACTCACTAATTTCTGCAATGTTCAGATGGCCATTGACTACGATAAAGAAAAAGAGAAGATCACAGATTTCCTCAAATCATACTACGATGATTCGAAAGGATACAAGGTAAACTGAATTGCATTAATTTTTGGGAGAAAATACTGGTCCATTTTTTGAAAAATAATATTAAACATCAAATTATAAGGTTTCATTAATTTTGTTTTCTAGGAATTTGTATACAAGGAACAAATCGTGGCTTTGGCGGAGAGACAGGAGATCTCCCTTCACATCCTCCTCGATGATGTCATCGATTTCGACCCTGATCTTGGCTGCAGTATTCGCGAGAATGTCAAAAGGTATTACTGTGTTACCTAGTATTCAAAAGTAGAGCGTCTGGTTGAGCTGGACAGGAATCTTCAAGCAATCTACAAAAGTTGCATAATGGGGAGTTGTGCCTCTCTTTAACTGATTTTATGACTTAACGCCTTTCCAATCATCATCTAGTTTGTTGATTTAACTCTTTTCTGACCTGAAATCCTGGGATTAGACAAACCTGGTTTTCTGAAGATCCTAAAATTGAGTCAAAGCTTTCGAGATTTCTGGAATGAATGTGTCATAATAGTGTATATTGTTGCCTGTACCTTGCTCCACTGACTTCCTATTGTCGGCAAAAGTTTCTTTCACTCGTTCTTGCAGTATGCCCTTTACTGTTTGTATTGACTATTGGTTTCAGATACCATCAGTTATTCTCGGAAGTGATCGACGAGTTGATCCGTGAGTATTTGGGTGGTCGTGAGCCTCCGGTTATTGACGCCCTCGACTCATTCATCTATCAACGATTGGTCATGGATAGAGCACACAAGAATGCCGAGGGAGCCATGGCCGAAGTGGAGGAAGCGAGGAGGAAATATCCACCACATCTGCTCAGACGATAGTATGATATACATCTTGTGTTCAACAGCTATTTACCTTGTCGACAGTTCCAGAGGAGCGGTAAAATAAAAACTTCCGTTTGTGAAAGAGAGATGAAGCACGTAGAAATGTAGGAAGTAACGATATAGTATGTCCTTTTTGGAAAAGTATGTCCTTTTTGTGCTCAAAAGGATAGTGGGAGCCAGTTCCGTTGAAGTGATGGTATGGTTATTTGTCAGGTATTTCTATCTAAATTGTTAACGGCAAACTATTTACTACTACTCTCTCATGGTCAAATATGCGTTCAACTTTTGTATTTCAGCGAAGTAGCCTTCCAATCGCGCAAAAGTGATACTCCTCTCATCGTGCGGAACATCAAGGTAGGCTGAGCTGCATCTCTTCCTAACGATTACTGTTGTTACTGAATACCTTTTTGTTGTTCAGGCGGACTGCGTGGGGAAGCTGGTGACAGTGGGCGGAGTGGTCATCCGAGCATCGGAAGTCCGTCCCATGGCATCTGTCATGACTTATTCCTGCGATACCTGTGCTGCCGAAGTCTACCAACCGGTATATTATATTATCATGCAAAATCAGCCTCCCCCTCCAGCCTTAGATTACGTAAATAAGCGACATATTGTTTTTTTCCATACTAATACTTATTTTTCAATATTTCAAAAAGATGATAGTGCAATATTAAGGTGAACGGACCATCGTTCATGCCGGCCATAAATTGTCCGTCCAAGGATTGTGTTGAATCGAAGGCAAATGGCCGTCTCCACATGCAGATCCGAGGTTCCAAATTCGTGAAGTATCAGGAGATCAAGATCCAGGAATTGGTAAGAGTGTTAAGAAGAATTTAAGTGGAAACAGTTGATTGGCGGGGACTGGATAAACACCTGATTGACGGCCTATTTATTCATGGTTTACGTTTGTTTCTAAAACGGTCATATTTTGCTACTGTTAGTGATTGCCCCCCCCCTTACAGGAATGATGTAAGAAGTGGTTAGTGCATTGTAAGTACTACAGTAACCTTGTGTATTTATTATAATGTAAATCCTTTGAATTGCAGTCCGAGGACGTTCCCGTTGGATCGATACCCCGTCTGTTGAGTGTGAACGTGTACGGAGAGAGCACCCGACTGTGTGCCCCGGGCGACACCGTCCGTATCACGGGAGTCCTCGTTCCCCTTGTGAGATCCGGATTCAAACAAATGGCTGGTGGACTCGTCACCGATGTCTTCCTCGAGGCTCATGTAAGTGAGGAAACAAGCGAGGCTCTACACATTACACGGGGTGTACTCAGACTGGAAGAACAGACCTTTCCCCAGCACACGCGTGGTAATACTTGGTAGTTTTCTGAACGGACCGTTAGCTGGGGAGAAAGAATAAATATATGGTCATTTATGGGCTTTTTCTATTAAGGTTAAAATTCTGGTACTAAGCTCAAAATTGATTTGTTCTCGTTCCGACATTCAGCATTAGCGGATGGAACATACTATGAAAAGTTGTCTTACGTTGAATTTTAGGATTTGTTCCAAATTCACAAAATAACAGGTATGTGTTTCACCAAACTTTTTGTGTGGAGCATTTCCGTTCAAATATGCCCTTTTTAGGTAATCGAGAATAAGAACAAAGGAGACGACGCCGAATTACTGGTCGATGAGGAGTTGACTGAGGAAGAGGTAACACAACATAAACAATCCACTAATGAAGGGAATTGCCCTCTTACTCTGGTAGAAAAGAGGTGTTTCCTATAGGTTTTGCTCACTCTCAATAGCTAACGATACATTTCTCAATACATGGATGTTAGTGATAACTTGTGATTATAGATTGCACTATTCTCCCAAGACAACTTCTACGACTTGTTGGCATATTCGATTGCCCCCGAGATCTACGGACACACGGATGTGAAGAAGTCGCTCCTCCTCGCCCTCGTCGGTGGAGTCGACAAGAACGCCAATGGAATGAAGATCAGAGGTGCTGTCTGTTGAAACGTTTACGATCTGCACAGGGCAAACAGTTCCCGAGTCCCCTAAGCATGTCACTGCTTCCTTATTCCGTTCTAGTCTATGAGTGACACACCTGAAATCCTTGTTCTTGTGACTTGACTAACAATAATATGTCTCTATCGCTCTGATTCCTCCATGTTAAGGTGCTCTGAACATTCTTCTGATGGGTGATCCTGGAGTGGCGAAGTCTCAATTGTTGTCGTACATGAACCGATTGGCTCCTCGTTCTCAATATACAACGGGAAGAGGATCATCCGGAGTCGGATTGACTGCCTCCGTCATGAAGGATCCGCATACTGGGGAGATGACTCTGGAGGGAGGAGCATTGGTCAGTGATCTCCATGCGACTGTTGTCTGTTCTGTTCCTGAGCTCTTGTATCCAGTAATCACGCTCATGGCTGTTCTCTCTGCCCCATTGATTGGTGTACTGTAGGTGTTGGCGGACCGCGGAGTGTGTTGCATCGATGAGTTCGACAAGATGGTGGATGCGGACCGGACTGCGATCCACGAGGTGATGGAACAACAGACGATCTCCATCGCCAAGGCCGGCATCCTCACGACTCTCAATGCACGAGTCGCCATCATCGCAGCTGCCAATCCAGCATTCGGACGATACAATCCAAGGAAGACCATCGAACAGAATGTCGATCTCCCCGCCGCACTTCTCTCAAGATTCGACCTGCTCTGGTTGCTACAGGTATGTGAGTTGCTTAAGGGTTCTTGTATAATAGTTTGTACCAGTGTAGATTGTAAGACAACTAAAGTTTGAAAATCATCAAAGATTCCATTTGACTTAATGATGGCGGCGCCACTTTTTATAGATATTCTTGCAATTGGTGGCTCTGTGTTCATAATATAAATGTTACACTCTGACTTTCTGGAAATTGCGTCAAAACTTAAATGATTACAGGACAAAGCAGACCGCGATGCGGATCGACGACTGGCAGAACACATCACATTCGTGCACATGAAGGGACACCAACCAGAGATCACCGGAATGAAGCCATTGGATATGCACACCATGAGGAGATATATCGAGATATGCAAGAGGAAGAATCCCGTCATCGATGAGAAGCTCAGGGAGAGGTGCCATATCTCACATATCATTATACGTTCACTGTAAACATGGTGAAGAATTTTAGCAAGTGAATGAAGTAGCCGAGCTTACTCATTGGTAGAGCAAGTTTTACATAGTTTTGGCGTTTGCTATATAGAATGTGTGTCGATTGCAGATTGGTGGAGATGTACGTGGACATCCGTCGCGAGTCGTACGAGTCATCTGATTCCACATTCACTTCTCCCAGAATCCTCCTCTCCGTGATCCGAATGGCGACTGCACTCACTCGACTCCGACTCGCTGATCGGGTCAGCACTGGTGAGTGTACTGGAACTGACTGACTGAACACCTTTGGGCACTTACGAACATCATTCGTTATTGCCATTGGAAAGAATTGGTGTTGCAGGAGACATCGAGGAAGCGATTCGTCTGATGCACACCAGCAAGAACTCGCTTCGACCAGAACTCAAGGAGAAGGAAGCGTATGTTCTTTGCTACCAGTTGTTTATGTTACCGTATTCTCATAGGAATGAATGTTCTTGCGTATAATATTCTCGCAATTAGACCATAATGTGTGGTGATTCAGCCGTCAGACTCCTCGTGAAGCGGCATTCGGCGTTCTCCGCGAGATGGCTTCGAATTCGAACAAACCCCTGCCATGGGCTACGATCGTCCAGAGATGTGCGAACAAGGGAATCGCCGAGGAGGTCAGGAATTCAGTTGTATCTTTCCTTTTCGAGAAGTCATTGTGTTCTTCTTTGTTTTTATACTAATGTTATTATTTGCAGGATGTGGAGAAGGCGGTTTCGGAATATTCGGCCCTCGGTGTCTTGATGCAGGATCGTCAGAAGAGGGTTACTTTCACTATCAACTAATTCGAATTTATCGATTCGACTTTTTCCTTTTTGTATTTTTTGTACAATGCACATTTCGTTAATTTGATAATTTGTCGATTTAATGGATTCTACCAACATTTCTGTTGTTTGTAAGGTCCGGACTAAAGCTCGTTTGTATATATTACACAGTAACATGCTCACTTTATGGTGTTCTTCGTTTTGATACTCGATGCTTGCACTGGTATAAATTTTTTCCATATAAAGATTTGTATACAATGAAGCTAAGCAGTAATAACCGATAACTATTTGTCCATTGAGAAATGAGGGAATGCGGATAAGGGGAAGTCTATCACTAATTCAGACGACAGGAAAGATGTGTACATGCAAGTGGCGCTTCCAGTCTTTAGCTAGTGCACATACTCCTTAATCTCTACGATGTTACTACATCTTGAATGTCTGACTTGCTTGATCTAGCATATGAGCATTGTTGGACAATTAATAGTGTTAGTATACGGTAGATGGTGTGGTGAGTGCTCGCGTGTCCATGATGTTTGTCTTTGTTTATCCGTTGTTTGTTTGATTCTCTTGCAGATGTGGAATATTCCTTGCAAGTTCTACAATGGCATGGAAGGATCGTGTCGGAATGGCGTCTCGTGTGCATTCCTGCATGTCGATCCTCATGAGGGGTATCGGAGTCACAATAGATGGAGTACCACAGTATGTCTTAAGTTCATTTTTGTAATTAGATTCGCGTGCTTATTTTCTGCGCATATAATTGACAGCGAGAGCATAATGCTAGCAATAAGTTCGACGTAGTCACAGCGTTTCACGGACTTTATGGCCATCTTCATCGCTTTTCGCAGTAATTATTCCAGTAACAGGTTAAAAAATTTCCCTACGATGCACAACACCGTAGTAAACCGTACCCACATTGCGCGCCCGAGACATCATGGAGGCCTATGAACACATACGTTGATGCACAGTTATTTTTCTGTCCATGAAATAACAATATGAAGAATATAGCAAGGGTAGGTGCAAGTGCACTTTGATTCCTCTCACATTCTTTTACAGGAAGAAGGATCTGCAGTGCCCACACGCCGCGCTGCCTTCGATACGTGAGTGTCCTTGTTCATTTTATTAGTTCACAGGAGCAAATACAAATACGTAGCACCCAAGAGGACATCCGTTGAAGAAGCCATCGTAGAGCCGAAGGAAGAGCCAAAGAAGGAGGCGACTTCACCAAAGGTTGACGAGTCTTTGATCTACTCGAAGAGATCAGATCTCTCAGAGGAGGACCTTTTGGCATTCTCATCCGAATCCTTTGTATTGGGGAAGATCCCTCTCCGCCCTCCCCCTAAGGACCTCAAATGAACGTCTCTCGTACGTGACTAATAGCAGCCATTTCACCAGCTGGCATGTGTTACAACAAGCTTAAGTAGATGTAATTAATGATGAAATTTTGAAGATTCTAGAGACTACTTTGGTAAACAACCAATTTCAGCATATCTCATCATGTAATAAGCCCCTTTGTTATTACCCAAATGTGCCTGTTCTCAGCTTAACAACGGTTATCAGCTTTTGTGCCCTTTCTCAACATACGAATGTGATAATGGAGACAAACATTTATACTCTGAATCATAATAATCGTAATATATTATGTTATGGTCTTACCATGTATTCGGGAAATAAAAGTATTTCTTAGCTGTGTCAATATGGCCGTTTGAAAGAGGAGATTGGAGCTAGCAAATGCCACTGAGGGGACTCGTTCCGTCGTAGACTACATTGAGAATGTGAGTAGGTGATACATTAGTATTGGATGCTCTTGAAGTAGTCGGCCAGTGCACCCGTCGTCTTCGAACACATTTCTGGCTGGACGCCCCCTTCGTAGATTGATATGATAAATGCTGAAAACACTAACAAGTTTATCTATTATACTATATCTCCACCATGAAAGTAAAGATTTGTATTAACAATAATGTTGATACAAGAAGGTTGAACACTTAACAATATTGCGGCGAGAAATGAACAAGAAATTCCTAATAGAGAGCAGTGTGACATAGACAATCGAAGATGCAGTATATGACTAACAATGACATAGTCCTGGCAATGAGCACAAAGAGAACGAACCTTGTAACGTCTTATAGACGAAGAATCCTTGTGACCCCTTCTTTCCGATAATTCTGTCGTCGTCTGCTTGGAGGACGAAATACTTCTCTCCTTCGAATTTGAGTCCGGATCCGAGGAGCGAGTCCTTGTTGGCGAATCCCCTTCCGACAGCCGCCGCCTCGTCCACTGTGATCTGAACGAATACAATGAATACCATGCTGAAAGTCCATACAAACAATCATTCCCTTACTTCAATCATGGAATAACATTAACTATTTATTGAGAATAATAGCTAATACATCAATTCTATTGTGCGACTGTTAGAAAACATGAAAAATACGAACAGGTGGTTCAACAGCTGATAATCATGGAACAATGAGATTGTGGACAGAGTCTAATAAACACGGCAATTACGATCACAATAGAGAGCACTTGGCAGATTGCCAAATGTGGAATGGCTTACTCGGAAGTTATCGCTCTTTCCCCAGATGGATCCATCGAATCCACAGATGGCGGCCTTGCTGACATTGCCCGTCCCGACCAGATTGTTGTCGATGAACTGCACCCACGCCATCTGAAGACTGTCGATCACAAGTGCACGGAAGTGACGGACAAGATGCAAGAAACGCAGACATTCGCACAGACGAGAGAACACACTAGATCAAGAGACGCAGAGATACAGAGACCGCGCAGAGTGCACGCCGATCGAGGAGAACACAGGCACGCAGTCGGAGTGACCGGCCAATAAGCAAATACAGCGTGTACAAAAAAAACACAGTAGAAGCAGCAGCAGCAGATTTCTCATATCGTTTGAAATCCGCCCGTGATTGTGGGAAGGGGGATGAGTAGAAAGGGAGGAGGGGGAGGGGGAGGAAGAAGGGGGAATGGGAAGGGAGGGGGTAGGGGGAATAGGAAGGGAAGAAGAGCCATCGAGACAACAGACTCTGATCGGTCAATTATCACTGCAACCAACAGACAGCCGATGGCCAAGTGATATGCAAAAATTGCTCGGAAAGCCAAGCACTTCGTGAGGTTCATTGGGAACAGCAAATGACAACAGGAACACAGTCTCTGCCTCTTCACACTCCGTCCTTACAATTAGGCAGGAAGAATAATCATCATATTCAAGGAATAACAGTAATGTGTTTCTTGTCACACAAGAATTCGACCATTGATTGCGTCATGGAGCACTGAGGAATCAACAGAGACTCGACTGATATGTACAGAGAATAGAGATCTGCCATCAGTTGCCAGACCGGAGGAACGGGCGATAAGTAGCCGAGGACTGGTAATGTGCCAGCAGGGGACACAATGGAGGCATCTCAGGGCGACACAACCCACAACACGGTGTAAAGCAGACTTCGAAATCAATCAATGCAGACATGGAGAAGCTGTTGGTTGGATGGACGGAAAAGTGACCAGTCGAAGGAGCAATGACAGACCGCACTCCATTCAGTTCTCCCATATCGGAAAGTTTGCCCAGAGGGACGCCACTCTCTGCCAACAATTAGGTGCGCGGCAACAACAACGCATTTATCCGGGCGAGGTTATTGTTAATTAAATCAAAAGGTTGCCAAAATATGGAGAGAGCTTTGGAACAGCTGCGGCTCATCCGATGACAAAGAATGGGATGAAAGAGCAAAAAGGAGAACAGGAGAAAGAGAAGAGGATCCCGGACTCCAGAAAGTCATCGGAGTGGTGGAGTCCCTTCGGGTGGACGATGTGGTTGGACAGAAAAGAGGGGGAGGAACACCCGGTGTTATTCGCCCAACGCCTGTTGTTATGAAGCTAAGTGTAATCTGGATTGTGAAAGATCGCCAGGATCTCTCCATGATTCACCATCTACACTACTGCAGTTTAAACAACCTTACAACTCCGGCATAAAAAAACAAGCCAAACAACTGAAGATGGACATACTCCTGGAAAACCGTGACCAAAGATAAATTTTAGCTGAAAGCACTTTCCGTGGTATCAAATATGTGTATTCTAGGCATGCCAATTCCAAAATTTTAAACCAGCTAAAATTAACTGATATATTTATTAAATAACGCTTTATTAATACAGTATATAAAAGGAAATGTGGTGAGCTATCGTATCCGAGGAATAAATTGTTCCGAGCAATACGGTGATCCTCCGCGCGCGCTTTTTCCTTTCCTCGAGGGGGTCGCGAAGCAGCTCGCTGTTCCTACTTTTGCGGCTTGTTTTCGTGCCTTTTTCGTGTCGATGTTCTGTTGAACATGTATCACTGGTACTCATAATAGTTACTACTATTTCAGGGTACAAAGCAGGGAGAAAATGACGCACGTGAAAAGTCTAGTTGCGCTGTCGATTGAGAAGATGTTGTTGAAGACGTCGGGAGCGACATTCCTCACAGGGATTGCCTTTATGTACAGTGCCGGGTTATCTCCGGAGAGGATCACTGTCTTGACAACAGAATCTGGCAAATTCATCCTTCAATTTCACTCCAGATGCGATATTCGACCATTTGCGGTCAGTTTTTAAACAATTTTAATTTAGGGTAAATTTTTAATGCATTTGCTGCTTTGATCTGTTTCTATGAACATGTTAATGTAGAGAACAGGTTAAAAATCAGCGATGTAGTGTTTTAAACTGGTTTCAATCATTCCGTTCTAAACGCATGTATTACTTGAACTCATGTTCATTTTTTGCCTGCATAGAATTATCTTTCTTTTCTGTGAGAGTTGTTGTTAGAGATGATTCCGGTATATTTTAATGATATCCAAACACACGTGACCGGCAAGTGCAACGGATGTACTTTGCGTGCACTTTTAACTCCCAGCCCTATTGATTTGGGATATGCTAGGGTTTTTGATATTATCTCTGGCATTTCAGTTCAAAGTTATGCATTGGTAACGGGTTTTCCAATGTGTGTTCCATTACTTGATAATTAATGATGCGTATTACAGGCGAATTACCCTGAGTTCAAAAGATTGCTCCGCGGAATTGTACATATTAAAGCGTGGAAAGTGAAGTCCATCGAATTCCAGAATGTCGCCTTCAAATTCGAAGACGTGCCTCTTATCAAGAATGCCATTGACGTGAGTGGGAATATTGGGTCATTCGGGGATCAGGTTGTCGTCCCGTTGTTAACGGGAAACTTGTTTCGTGGCACCGTTTACGTGTTTCATTAGCGTCGCGTTCTGTTTAAGGCTCGTTTTATTTTACAAGGGACTCACATAAAATATGTCTCATGCATTTGTGGACTAATTACCTAAAACCTTATACAGAGTGCGCGCCACAAAATGTTAATACAAATTTGCTCACCCTTTCGGGAGATTTTTGTCATCTGAAAAAAGGAAACTCCTAGATGCTATCAGTTTTTAATTTCCGAATCCGAGTAGGAAGTAACTCATTTACTCCGGATATACATATTTCTACAGTGTGTACCTCGTTGAAGATTACGGGCAAAATTTTGCTTTACTTATAATGTAAAAGTCCTTCGGTCATGCACAAATTAAACGTCAATCTTCTCTTCATTTTTTTAAATGTCTTTGTATTTCAGCAGTTGAAGTTGGAGCTGGTGTTGTTGAACAATTGTACGTATCCGGGAATCACACAAGGACCTCAGGCTATGCGTCTGTTCAGTGCATTCAATCGAAACAAGGAGACGGTCGTGTGTGAATATGGAGACGAACGACTGAAGCAGCTCATAAGGTGCGATTGAACACTTGCTGTTTATTGTACGTGTGAACATTCTATCCATACCACCGCTTCCACGGAGCCGACTCCCACTTTTACCCCTCCTTTTGAGCACATTTTACCCCGCATATTTGAACATTTTTACGTGCTTAACCCCTCCTTCACATACGCAAATCACTATTTCCCTGCCCCTCTGGGATAGTCGGCTCCAATGGAAGCATAGCTATGATTCTCTCCGCACTTATGCCAGCCTTCCATGCTTTTACATGTTCCTGAATGCTATCTTTTTGAAGCATTGCAAGTCCTACACGTTTTCCCTTCAACTGTGATTTATGACCACGTCGGTTTACTCGGCTCCTCTTAATCTTTTACCCCTAGTTACAGTCTTTTCAATACCTTGCTTTAGGGCGTGCAGACCGTCTGCTCCAGCTGTAGTGCCCGCAGTTCCCGTTGTTGCTGGTGTGGCTGTCCCCGTCCCGGCGCCAGCTGCCGCCCCCGAGGCGCCGGCTGACGCGTCTCCTCCAGTGGCGGATATCCCTGTCCCCCCAAACCTCCAATTTCTCCCCGATGCCCGTCGTATCTCCCACACGAACCGTAGACGCGGACGCGGTGGCCGCGTGCGACGCGTCATGGTGAATGCGCCTAACTTGGGCGAGTAACTTATTCTTCTTATTATCTCCTTTCTTATACAGTGGAGTCGCTTCCTATCTTTGCAGTATCATGACATTATTGTATTTTATTCCTAATTGTATTTGTTCGCCCTATAGATCTTTGTATCGTTTATCTGATGCACACCCTATATGTTGTTCATTCGTTTGCATGCTAATATTTTGCCCATTTTGTTATGAATGGATAACTGGTAGGTGTCGTTGTGCATGTATGTATTGGTATTGTTTGATCGTTGACTAACATGCAGCCCGTAGGCTGTCGCTGATATTCACTGGTATGTTCATTTCGAATCTTGTTATATTTACATGTTTATTATGCGCGTCTTACTCGTATACATGATGTTCAAGAGAATTATGAGACCATTAAGTTATAATAATAAATTGAATATTTGAATGATATGTGGTGGTTTGTCGAAAGTGTTTGCTAATCATACACGTCTACTTGTGTCTTGTCATGAATACTACTTCGAAGTACTTTGGCGTGAAATGCGAGGCGTGTTTATGGTAACCCATTTTGGTGAACCGTCGAAATGTCCAGTAGAATCTGCGCGAGGATTCGGCTTCTTCGGGGTATAAGCTGAAAGAACGTAGTTAGTGGAAAGTGGATGTTCCCCGGTCGGTATAAGCTGGTCAGCTATATGTCTACATCTGTGAAGTCACTGTTGAGCGTAGAAATAATGCGCACTTTGCCCGCATTGCTAGTTGCTGCACATTATGGTCGTGGATAGTTTGCACGATTTGATCGAGAAGCGGCCATTCCGCTCCTTCCAAGTCCAGGACGACAATCGAGAAAGAAGTCTGTTGGAAGAGAGAGGGCAGGGCGACGAGAGACCATTTGCCGTCTGGGGAAACTTTCTCCGTGGACAGCGAGAGACCCGAACGAGTGAATTGAGCCGTTGAGAGAGGGCTGCAATGTTCATGTATGGTTTGATATCAATACAACGGATTGAACGTATGTAGATGTAATTTTAGTTAACATTTAATTAACATAGTTTATTTTTGGACATCTTCAAAGTACATCACCATGTCACGTTTCTGTATTTCGAAAACCGGGTGATTCTCTAGTGCAAGACACCCGAAACGGGGGTGCGTATTGAAAATTTAGGTTCATAAATCTTGTATTTCCAATATTAAGGTTTTTCAAAGCGAGGTTTCCCTTATCAATAACGTTGTTATGTACCTTTGGTCGTAGACGGGGGAGACGATGTGCACGTTGTATCCGTGTAGGCGATTCCACGACGGGTACTTGTTGTAACTGAAGAATTATGCCGAATGCTATTGGTTGCTTTTGTGCATTTTCTCCTTTTTTCATGGGATATTGATATGAATAGAAGATTTTGTTTTCCAATTTATAGTAAACATGTAAATTAAAAGAAAAAAGCTAGGCTGATATTGGGACAGATCTGTTTCGCTCTGTACCTGCTGACCGACCGGTCCTGTATTTTTCTAAATTGAGAGTTTGGATGCTTACGTTACAATGAGGACGTTGCCACCATCACTTTCACAGAAACGGGGGAGGGGCGAGACATCTACGAGAGGACACGACTCCGAATCAGAAATGAATCGGAGAAGGCGTTTCCTTTCTTCTAATGGTGAACCTATAAATATTTTACTTTTTTATAATAACTCTATTTTTTTTAAAATACAATTTCACATTAATCGTAGGCTCGTGATCAATTTCTGACTGTTTGATATTTCTTACCAAGGTTGAAAGAGGGCGGTAGGACATCTTTATCATCGTTATATCTGCGCAGAGTAGCTCGATATTCACAAGCACGAAGTTCCCTGAATGAGGGAACCGTTTTCTCTGTTCTTTGTCTGTCAATACAAGTGTACGCTAAGTACAGTATGTGTTACCTGCCACAGATTCCACTGGAAGTGGTGCCGACGAGTGCCATCTTCTGTTGGTAGAACATGGCGAGCAGGAATGACAGCCATTGGTCAGCGTCGTCCGCATTGGTCACTTTGACTATCAGATAGAGCTCATGAGGTTGAATCACCTAAATGTTGCCATATCTGCTGCTGATCCATCGTTCCACCAAACGCGTAATAACAAACCAGTTCCAGTTAATGCTCACCTGGAGCAAAGCATCAATTGTATGCCTGTCAAAACGGAGTTGGGCGGAATACAATTCGATCTTGGCAACCGGAAAGTGACCTGGAAGTGGGCCGAGGAGCTCCGACACTCGCCAGTTCCTCCAATGTTGGATGCCAACCAAACGATGAACTGCGGTGTCGCCTAGAAATGTTCTCATGAGTGGACGCCAATATCTACACGACAATGGTAGAGGGCGTACCATTTAAGTGACGGTGCATTTGATTGTACTCCGGAACGATGAGCGTCCATTGGGCGACTGGCATCTGTTGCTCGAAGATTCCTGACAATAAGACATGTTCAATATAGAATGGCAATAGTTAGTACATGGGAAAGCATGGCTGACCTGGAGTGAGTGCGGCTCCAGTCACCACGACTCCCCGATCTGTGTTGTTCGCACAAACGAAGAAGTTGTCCATCTTGGATCCAACGAGTCGTCGATCGCATTCGAACTGAAAGAGGATTCTTGATCCGTCGGTCGGATTCGGATCCACCTGTGGTCGTGCGAGGAATTCGTGTAACCGTAGTATGACTGCCACTGGATCGTGCAACGGAGGCGCATCCTCGATGTCGATTGTCGCCCAAGAAGGGCCTTTCCTGAGCAAACATTGATCTGCGATCAGCATAATCAGTGCTACTCATCTAGGGTTCTCATTCTTGGATGAACTTTTCAAGCTTAGGTCGTCGTGTCATCTCATTCGACCACATATGTGGCTGGATTAGCGGGTGTTACCTTTTGAATTTGCCGGTGTATAGTTTGTAGAGAATGAGGATGGAGAGAAGGACGACGACGAATCGGAGAATAGACAGGTGCACAAGACGACGTGCGACCATCACCGGACCATCGCGGTAGATTGGTCAGAGACGCAGAGAACCCTTTTATTTCTCTACTGCTCTCGTTCTCTCTCTCTTTTTTCTCGGTGCGTATTGTTGTTTGGAATGTGAGGTCATGAGGACAAGGCAGCAGTTAGCTGTCGCGCCCGATACATCCTTGAGATCTTACCTTTTATTATACATGGGACTCAATTTCACCCTCTCGAAGTAAGAAACATTCTATCTGGCAACATCGGGCACTTGATGTCTTGTCAATGGGGAGCACCCCGCCAAATATCCCTTAGATATTTTTAAGACACCTTCCCCCCCTACCTCGTCCACAAATGATCTCTGTCCTCCACTCACTCCTCGTGCACGATTCGTTAGTCTTATTATCTTTTTATAACAACATAACTTATAAGGCAACTTGTATGTACACAATTATGGCGAGAAATTGCAGAGAAGGAAAAGCATTAGAACAACAAAGAGAGGTACGGTACAAGGGAAAACGAAAGACGGACGAGACCAAATGGGAAGGAAAGCCATGCGAGCCGTATGACACAACTAACTAGTACGAGGATAACTATCAGATGGAGGGAACAGAATGAGATCACAAGTGAAGCTGCGATTCGACGAGAGCGCTGCTGTTGAGGAACCCGAGACAAAGCGACAGATCATCGGTGCATCTGGCAGCCATCGCGGACCGCCCGAAACACGGCGTTGTTTTCGACGAACACTCCCGGCTCCTGAATATCACACACATTCCTCTCTCTGAGCGGGCTATGGCCACCATTGTTGGCGCCTGATTGAATGCACCCGAAGCGTGCCAGTGAACCCCTCACGAACCTGTATCGCTTGCCGGTTCCGCAATTGGACAAACAACTGGACCACTCGCTCCACTCGTGCCACTCGCTCTCCTTCCACTCTGCAAGTCCAGCGATCAAGGGCTACTCGGGCAACAATGCCCCAGGGTGGACAGGTGTGAAACTACTCAATGGGAGGTCGAAACTGTGTTCCGGAGTATTGTCAATACTGCTCACCAATGAACACGATCATTCTCTTGTCTGGCACTTTGCTGAACTAAAATTGTACTTTTGCAAAGTTGTGGAAACAGAAAAGAACTTCTGGATGGTGCCGATTTGAACATAAACGAATGCCTCGCGAGTGAACATGCAAGATGTGCTAACGTGTGCAATTGGTGGAGGCTGGAGTGCAGACGGAAGTCATCTGTGCGAGTCCATCGCATGGCGCGCCACCGCGCGTCGGTGCTGGCGAATCGCAGCGTCTTTCGCGCGATTGCAGCGAGAAATTGCAATCGTCTGGACATTTGGTCCACGGCGACCACGATCCCCATTCTCCATCGGTTGCTGAATATGATGCATGCGGTGAAAGAACACAAATGGGTGCTTCATGCAGTGATTGGGACGAGAGCTCACAGTGTTTGCATTGGGATAAATCGGAGCACGGATGCAATTCGAAGTCCGCTCCGAAACAGGGACTGCCACCATTGCCGGGTCGTGGGTTCGAACAGAATCTGCAACGACAGAGGGCATGAATATTGTAGGAAAGTAATAGAGATGAACTGACAAAGAAGAAAGTGCGAACCTGGTTCTACTGCTATGTCCTCCGCAGTTATCGGAGCACTTTGACCAGTCACTCCATTCGCCCCACCCGCCGTCCACTTTGGCACCACACGGTAGTGATGATTCGCATGCCCGTTGGTCAAATGAGAGACCCGTGCAGAATGAACCCCTGAGAAAATATACAATCCCGTGATGTCTCATACAAGGAACATAGTAACTCTTGTACTGATGTTTGTGTGTGTGACCTACCGATTTGCGGGAATGGGCGAGGCACACATGCGGTTGCGTATCTGATGGCCGGTGCCCTTGCAATCGCGGGAGCATTCGCTCCATTCACTCCACTGACTCCAGTCGCCGTTTGTCGCTCCGCACGATTCGGGGGCACACACTTTTTGTTCTGAATCGCAGGACGATGCATTATAATAGTCGCCTACCGACAAGTGTTCCGGCGCAGAATCCTTGTAGTGATGGATCGCGCACACGACAGAATCGTCTCCTCGTTGTGGTGAGCGAGAAACAACTGCAGTCGGCCCACTCGGACCATTCCGACCATTCGGGGACCAGCATCTTCGACCGATCACATTTGCACTGACGTGTCTCAACCGAATCGACCGTTGGACAGGCGAATGGAAAGGCGCACACGCGACGCCGCGTTTCCTCGCCGCACACGCCCGCCTTGCATCCCGACCACTCGGACCATTCGTGCCATCCCGATATTGCTGTCGGCAAGGTTACAATGCTGGTTATACTTACCAGTAGCACAAATAGGTAATGTGCAAATCTCTGCCTGACTGGCGCCATCCGGTGGACAAGTGCCAGATTTACAATCCCGTTTTCGGGTTCGACGGGCGTCTCCGCACGTCGCCGAGCAATCGCTCCATGCTGTCCATTCCCCCCACTCATGTGGGGCAGAGTCGTTTATCGACTTCGTTGTAAGACGCTTCTGTTGTGAGTGGCTACACGAGTCGAGGCATGATTCGACCTCCGCCGCAGGGCCTAACAAACATGTTCTTGGGAAACGAAGTTTTGATTTCCAGAAGCATTCTAGCATTACAAGCTTACAAAAGAAAGTTTTGTAACCCGTCATTATGATTTTAACGTATGCGTTGGAGAAAAGTGCTACCACGAACCTTCACAGACAACTGAAGGCGAGTTGAACAACGGGAACAGCGCAGAACAGACGCGCACTCGACTTCGTGTTGAGATTGCAGAACAATCGGGACACTCGGTCCATGCTCCCCACTCACTCCACTCCGGACATGGACCGAGCACGCAACGACGACGCTCCGAGGAGGCTTCCCACGCAGGACAGGAGGCTGCAAGAACCATTCTTCCATGAAAAGGGAAACAATATCAGCTGTGATCTTAGCTGATTATCTACCTTTGGTGCATTTGCGAGTCCTCTGCCGATATCCTTCCCCACAACTGGCCGAACATGTGCTCCACTCGGACCACGAGTCCCACGTTGCTGGTCGATCAGATAGTGGACATGTCTGGAACGGGAGTTGTACGAGCAGGAAGCCTCACCTCTTCGTTGCACGTTCGTGCTTGGCGATTGTTGGTCCCGCAGAGAATACCGTTACATAGACGTTCCCGTAGTTGGAAGCCGATTCCACAGGAGACGGAACACGGTAGCCAATCGCCCCACACTTCGGTGATCGGACACGAACTTTCGTTGCATTCCTCGGTCTGTTGTGACGGCCCTGGGAGGAATGATAATGCTTGGAGGTGGTAGTACCTGGACAATCACCCTCTGGACACTCTCTTCGTCGAATACGTTTTCCTCCCCCACACGTCACCGAGCAAGCTGTCCAATCTTGCCATGGGGACCAGCATGCACCCTAAACGAAGTGCATCGGATACTGTATAGCTGACAAAAAGTAAAAAAAGGAATACTCTATAGCTGACAAGAAGAACATATATAGATCAAGAAAGTCAATTATGCATGAGACTATTGAATGCCTTTTACTCTTGCATTTATATTGTACTAACCTTATGGCATCTCTTCTGTTCGAGTAACGGCGAATTGCAAACGGTGCTTTTGCAAGTGCGCGTACGGGTGCGTACTCCTGTTCCACATTCCGCCGTGCATTCTCCCCAGTCACTCCATTCCCCGACATCCTCACACGGCGGATTTACTGGTTCACATGATCGTCGTTCCTGAAGGCAATGTGTACGAGAAAGTAATTCTTACTCTCTTCTTTCCTTCGCATTGTTCATTCGGACATTCCCTCTTCCGCACTTGTCTGCCTTCTCCGCAGGAGGTGCTGCACTCACTCCACGGCGACCATTCTCCCCATGGCTCGGGTTGCGCTCCGTTGGGACAGTCTCCTGGAACATACACATGGTAACAACGAGCATTCAGAGTCCTATTTGAACCTTTTTTAGGATCGTAAATTGAAATATGCTTGCAATCATCTTTGTGGTGGTGTGCTTACCTGAATGAGCAACGAGAGCTTGCTCAGCACACGAGAGTCTGAGACAGTAACCGCCAACACAATATGCGTTGTGGCCACACGGCGAGCCATCGGGGAATTGGCCTTTGTTTCGAATGAGCTCGGAATCCACGAGATGGCACCACACTCGACAGGGTTGCGTACCATCTGAAGATATATCGGCTAATTAAAAGCCCGGATGTGCTTGGAGTGTGTGCCCAAATGTGTGTTGTCTAAAAACACACAAGGATATATGCATTGTAATATTCTTTCTCATCAGATCAAACTATCTAAATGTGTCTCTTCACATTTGTGTGTTTTCACTGTTGGTTATCCCATCCGCTAATTTGGCCTTTACACGTGTTGATTGAGTGAAAGTGATTGCTTACGGTTGAAGCTCTTTCCGGTCAACTGCTTGTCTGGTCGTGCTGGGTCATTCTGGAGAGATCCACAGACGCGGTCACCGTATTCTTGGCGGTTGAGTCCCGAGCAAGAGGAGTGCGATTCTCCACACAAGATTCCACGAATCGGTGATCCCGGACAACTCTTGCCACCGTTGTTTGGCCTGCACAGAATGGGTACAATTACCAAAGTGACTCACGCAGGGTCTACGCATTCTCGATGTTGCGGTTTGATGTGAATGGAATTCGTGACGTGACATTGTCGGACGGGACACTGATGCTCACCCGCCCATGGCGACCAATTACCGTCGACAGGAACTGGGCGAGAACCAGACGCCCTCCAATTCGAACATTGTCCTTCTTGGCACCACTGGAAGTTGTTCTTGCAAGGTGTGTCGTACCTTTTCTCCGCCACACCAACTTCCTTCTAGAGCGGGATGCGCCGTGGAGATGGTGGAACCTCCGTTGCCACACCATAGGATACGACAGATATCCTGAGCAGATAGGTATTGGGTATCAGAGGGAATCATGCCTCGATGGATCTGCCATTCGGAATCTCGACTACGTAGTCTCGTCCCCAGAAATAACTGCATTGTTGATCGGCGGTGAATCTGAATGGATATGTCTCTGATCGGTCAGCTTGTGATTACCTCTGCCCTGGCAGTCGTCCGTCTTTTGTATGACTGTGCGTAATGAGTCCCGGCGAGGCATCTCGGAGACAGTTCCCTCTTCCACTTTCACTGCAATTGCATGGATGGATGAGCATGGAAGGGAATGAATGGGCGGATGTCCCGGACTCACTCGAGTTGCAACAGGAAGGCGTTGAACTCGCGCACCGAGCACTCGGACCACGTCGTCTTCCCCGCACCATTCACTGCACTCATCAGACAACAGCTACGGCTGCACTGATTCTGAACTCCGTCGTGTACCATGCCCATGCTAAAAGAGAGATATTCGAATCTTTGAACAAGGAACATCTTGTACAATCTAATGGGATGTGTTGCTTGTGTATGGGATGAATGTGTGCACATTGGACTGAGTATCAGTGAGGATTGAACACGCTCATTGCTAGTTGTTCATGCGTACTAGCGCGAGCATACTTGTGTGCTTTTTGTGTTAATTTCGCGGCTGCTGGAACAGGAACCGTCGAACCAGTACTACTACTCACTTGTGGCCCATTTCGTGCGCCAATACGAATGACCGTCCGAGGTGTAGGCCTTCGACCAAAGAACACGCAAATAACGGATCGCACATCCGCGCCACCGGAGCGACGCCCGCCACTGACGCGGTTGTGTGGTAGATGTCGTATCTGGAAGCACATGATCAAATGTCCATTCCTGACAATCTCGTCCTATCTGCTTGTCAAGGCAAACAAGACTCGTGATATCGTGATGAAAGCGAATTTGCATATTGCATTTGACAAGACCAGCTTGTGAATGTATTTCTGTGCATGGTTTGAGATTGTGATGACTAATGGGTTTTCAAGGACTCATATCACCTGACATGACAGGGATTACAGGTGTTACTTCTTTGGAACAAGCCGATAGATCCAAATATCTGCCCTTGTCGGTCACTCAATGTCACCCTCACTAGCCGGTTTTCTTCCTCTAACAACCGGAAAGTAGTTACCCTGTGAGGAGTACTCCGTGATCCCAATGCCCGTTGTCGGTCAGATCGGTGCCGGGATTGATCCGCGATTGATGACGACAGAAGGCGTCCAACAGACTCTGTGCCTGTCCATTCCGATGGACACTCGTCTCCAATCCCTCCTGAACTCACAATGCAAGGGAACCAGATCGGATCAAATGTGATCAACTC
Organism: Koerneria luziae; assembly: GCA_014805365.1. Lineage (NCBI taxonomy): Eukaryota > Metazoa > Nematoda > Chromadorea > Rhabditida > Neodiplogasteridae > Koerneria > Koerneria luziae. Next base: position 6,634 of record JACMIJ010000073.1, on the reverse strand, counting down.
AGATCAGAAGCGCTTTCGGAATACAATAGCCATTCGAGTGAAAGGCAGACAGGGACAAACCGGCTGCGTCTTCCACATTTCGAAGCGCACAATGACGATGTCCAAATTCGGTGAGAGTGTCGGTTGTTGGTACAACACGTGCACGTTGTTGATGAGAGCCAGTGAAAAGTCCATCAAATGTTGTTCGGCGTCACGGGAATATTCACGTTGAAAGTGTTCGAAGAGCTTTGAGTCGAGGAATAGTCCGATCTCGAGTGTGATCGGGTCCATCTGGGGGAAGATGAACGCCGATTCCAGTGATCCTATTTGTGGCACAGAGTAGTTCAGCGAGAACAGATCAGCTGAAAAAGAAATTATCTAATATTTTTGCATGTACAATTATAATATTTTGCAGTTGTTATAAGGTATGTGAGACCAAGGAGAATTGATCAAAGTATGTCTGATAGACAAGCTTGAGCTACCAATTCTTCACTGACAATGAAGAAAGAACACTGTGGATAAAAAGGCACTGTGTCTCCTAACAACGTGTACAATGCCACACATGTTGGTTGCTCATCGTTGTCTTTATGATCCCAACGAAGATCTGTAATTTATAGAGCAGTTTCTAGAAAAATGTATCAAGGTGAATCTGCTGTGTCGATCATATGTTCTCATCCTTCCTGACTCACCGGATCAAGCTTGCCACGGGCAATGAGTCAAGCCCGCTGGCCGGAAAAAACCGGAACCGGTCCGAAGCCGCTTACCGGTAAGCGGCGAATCCAGCGACTGGCTCGAATCACAAAACTCGGTGCCCGAAATGTCATTGAGCTTGACGAGCTCCTCTTCGAGTCCACGCTCGAGTTCCCCAAGTAAACCAGCATCTCTCTTGTAGACAATGTGCTGCTCTTCCTGAAAAGGTTAGACACTGTAATGTTGCCTTGACAGGTCGGCGCTATTGTTGCTCACCACACAAAATGTTTAGAGGCGATAATGTAGGTAGCTAGATACACATGCTAACAACAAGTCTGTGGAATTTCAAACCGAAAACTCAATAGCTGAGATATTGACAAAATTCATTCGGGCAACTTCAATAAAATTCGACCGTTATTATTTTAGAGGGAGGAAATATATATGGTCAGAGAAAAACACAAATATGGTTGGTGTCTACAGCATGGGCACAAAGAGGGGGGATGGTCCGTTTACAATCATAGGATGAAACATCAAGCTAGCTGGATGAGATGGAGGAAAAGCTCCTTCCTTTAATGCAGCATTGCCTCACTTGAAAATGGTGGACGCGTCGTGGTAGTGGATGCAATACGAGGAAGTGATCAGCCATGGTCAGAGTGCCCAACATGGATCGACAGTCGGATAGTGCCACCTTGCCCTTGCCATGGCTGAGTAGTTGGCCGTGCCAGTGACAGTCGGTTTGCCATGTGCCAGTGCCCGCTTGCTGTTGCACTTGATCCCCATCCCGGATGATTGTGCGCACTTCGGGATGAATCTGTAATGGCAGGCCGGATGAGTGACGACTAGCCGCTTATTATGCAATTCGGGACAAAACCGGCATGGACAGAGAAGCGGAATCGATGATCTGACCGTTTTGCTATGACACCAGCAACGGCACACGACTACTTGTAATTGTCCGGTTCTCTTCGATCCACCGAACCAAGAGTGTTCTTGTCTGTCAAGTACTGTCCATGGACACTCGCGCTCTGACCGAGTACGGCCAATGCAAATATGTCAATGAGCAGACATGTGATAACTCACAAGCTCACTGCTCTAAGTCTGCATAAATATCATTACGGTAGATAAGCTAAACGCTGTCCTTTCTGGATGAAATGAACACCTTGTGCAACAAGGTCATAGAAAGCTGCTATATGTCACCTTTGCTGTCATCGCATATGAACGTTCCTGGTAAAAAAAACATTGCTATGGAAGGGTTGTCATAAGACGATGGAAAGCGTACCAGTCCAATGTTGCGCTTAAGACGCACGACGAAAGTATCGTTGAAGGCGTGGAGGCGCACATCGAGGTGTTCTCCATCAAGCACCTTCTCTATACGTGCCAATGAATATTCCGGAACATTCTCCGGCGAGTCCACCCCAAATACAGTGTGCAGCTCACGCTTATTCAGGCGGTGGTGGACGCCCTTAAAGGAATACAAAGTCACAACGTTAAAATAAACACAAGTGGTTGACGACAGCCAATCGGCAAAACCTTCAAGTGTTCTTTGTACGCAAAACTATCTTCGTCTGCACTATGCAAATTGGGCATAAAGGAGGTTCGAATTGGCTGCGAGAAGATGCCCTGAGGGCAGATATGACATACACACCTGAATGACCCCCAGCAGCGAGCAGCACAACACGAACCACATCAGACGGTCATTGAGGCGGCATTCCTGGAAGAACCGAACAGTCAGAGTGAAAGCGAAAGAATAGACGAAAAGCGAAAGATTTGAAACAAGATGGCAGAGAACTCCAACAATGGCAGAGCGATATAGATCGGACTGAAAGATGTATATACACATAGACATTTGCGTATTGGCAGGTCATGGAGAGAGTTGACCTCTCTCCTGAGGAACAAGCACGAAACAGGATTGAACAGTGAAAGTGTACTTGGAGCAGAGGATTGAGGTCAGCGCAGGGCGGCAACTAGCCGACTGTTCTCGACTAGATATATGATCATCATCTGGATGGTTACCAGTCAGACCCCATGGGCAAGCGACTCTCTGCCTCCTCCCTCTCTCTGTATTGGAGGCGGGCCAACAATCCCTCCTTCTTTCTACCCGTTTACAGCTTTCGTTTTTATCCCAGCCTTGTGGCCATGCAGGAAAAGGGATATCGGCTAGCACAGATGACTGTCTGCCTCTGCACATTACATGTGCTCATCTTTGAGGTGTGAAATGTACGCAGAGATGCGAAAGGAGTATATGTGCTCGTGCTCAGAACTGTTCATACATCAATGGACTCCTCCAGACAGTGAGATCCTAGTGGTCTGGGACACATTCTCGTGTCTAACAATAAGACAGACTGGCATACTCGAATGTCTGCGATACACTACGATCAGAATTATCTCATGGTAGTTAGTGTAGGGTTATTATACCACAAAAAGGCAAAGTAAAACATGATCAGTAATACATTTAATAGAACTTAACAGCCAAAAGGAAACAAGTAAACTGTACTGTGTGCCGCACGTACTATGTTCATGAAATACATTGTAATAGTTCGCGTTGCTTATGGGGCACCGACAGGTTTTATTCAGTTTTATTCGATGAATGGCAGTTTCGTAGGTGGACTGTGACTGACTTGTTAAGTACCTTTAGAATAATTACTTTGACACATTGTGTGGTTCGGGTTGAATTCCCGTGTCTTTCGGCTTTTAGCGGCTTGAGAGGGGAACGAAGAGATGCGTGCGGAACAAACAAACATTAACCCGGTCATTTCAGAGGAGGAATATTGTATATCCGGGTGGGTATCCATTTTGTTCGTGAATGGTTGATATGACGATGGAGGAGGTGGAGGATGAGGGACACGCGGATTCGACTCAATCGGAATCCCACCCCGCCCCCCGACCCTCCACTTCCGGCGCCACGCCTTCCGCCGCGTCCACCTCGTCTGCACGAACGCCGAGGAATCCCGAAGTGGAAATTGTCAATCCAAATCCACCGGTATATCTGTTTCGCTATGTTTACGTCTGCCTATCACTAACATGTTTATTGTGAGGGATATGTTTCAGCCCACAAAACGCACCGGCAGTGCATTTAGTGACTTCAATTAGAAAATATTCTAGTCTAAATTGCACTAGCAGCGACGATGTACCTCTGTACATGATGTGTTACATCAGACAAGAAGAGTGAAACTGTGATTTTGTAAATTATTTATTTTGGGAGATTCAGTTGCCGGCAGCAGACAGTGGAGATGATGGTGATGATGAACTGGAGTTGAAGTACGGGGCAGAACACGTCATCCGACTCTTCGTGCCCGTTTCCATTTGCATGGCCGTCGTCGTCGCCACAATGAACTCCGTCTCTTTCTATACACAGGCCGATGGACAGAAATTGTGGGTTCTCTCTCATTCATCGCAGAAGCGATCCCATTAGAAGAACAATAAGACGAGTAATGAGCTATTCTTGCGCTTATTGTTATTGTGCGCTTTGAAATTATTCCGGGTTTCTTTTCCCAGTGCAGCATAAACAACAAAGAGGTTTGTAATAGACTTATTGTTAGTCTGAGTACCATTTATTGTCGAATTGTTTCTGACAACAAGTATGGTGATAACTATACGTCAGGTCTCTATGACATTAGTTGTATTGCAGATTGTATACGCCATTTGCGAGTAGTTCGGAGGACAGCGCGAGTTCGCAAGTGTTCGCAGCCCTCGGCAACGCCTTCGTCCTCCTCATCTTCATCATTGTCATGACCACCATCCTCATTCTCCTCTACAAGTTCCGTTGCTACAAAGTACGTTTGCAAGTTCAACCAATTGTACGGGAAACCATCATCTTGGATTACATTTCCAATATTAACTCTTTGTTGGTGCTGCTCTCATAGCGAACATCTACAGACAAACCATAAGGTGTCTGAACTGTATGTGCATTCCATCTTGGCTCCGGTTGGCTGGCTCGTAGTTCTGAATGGTTACAGTACATTATTTCTCTCGAAGACAGTGTTGTTGCATTTGAGGCGATCCATGGTTGGTTGATCATCAGCAGTGCGATGTTGCTCACTCTCTTCACCTCGCTCTACCTGACCGAGTTGTTCAAGAGTCGCAATTGGTGTTTCTCCATTCCCACTGTCATATTCGCTCTCTTCAATTATGCTGCCGTCGGCATGATCTGTATCCACTGGAAAGGTCCACTTGTACTGCAACAGGTCAGGATTCTTTTGCATTTATTGAACAAGCTGGGAATTGCGTTGTGCCAATAACATGCCTATTGCCTATTAGCTACAACGAGTCTAGATGCTCTCCTTCCCATGCTTATTCTTTTGTTCAGGCATATCTGATCACGGTATCATCGTTGATGGCATTGATCTTTATCAAATATCTGCCAGAATGGACAGCGTGGGTGGTCCTTCTGTTGATCTCCGTCTGGGATTTGGTTGCCGTTCTCACCCCGAAAGGACCTCTTCGAATGCTTGTCCAGATCGCCCAAGAGCGAAATGAACCAATCTTCCCCGCTCTTATTTACTCCTGTAAGACACAATTACATTTTCAACTTACGCATATGTTTGTTCAACAAAACGCCATATACGCCTTTTGTGTATGGTAGTTGTATAGCATCTGCTTGAATATCTTACATGTACAGTACCCCCACCCGAATCTATCTATGATACTTGTAATCGTATGTGAATGACATGATTGTAGCGGGTGTCGCTTATATGGTGAATGGAGAGGATCCGCCGAATGAGCCGCCAACGGCTCCGTCCGGAGAAGCTCTCGTTCGACAGGCACAACAGGCACACAATGTCACCCTCCAGGAGAGGAATGGACAAGTGAGACGCGTCCAGCAACAGAACAGAACCAACAACAACTCAAATCGGTGCGCTCTTCCACCTCATTTCACGTTGAGTAGCGGTTTTATAGTGTTTTTTTGTCTAATTGCTGCAAAATCGGTCATTTTTGTTCAAAAAAAAAAAACGCGACACTGTTCTACTAGCCCTTACCTTATTGTGGGTGAAGACACTTTTAACGATACTGCCTAGTTTTGCAGCTTTTAACCTATTATTCATATTTTCTCCATTTTGCACGCTATGTTTTTACTGTCCCACTATCATTAAATGAATGTAATGTGGCGGTTTCCTGCACACTTACGTGTTAAACTATTTGTATCGTGCAATTTAGTAGCAAAAGTAACTTATTTTGATACCGGTATAACCGTATTATTTCAGGGATTACGGTACATCGCCGCCAAACCAACAACCACAGGCGCAGGGTGTACCCGAGCAGGAGAAGGGGATCAAGCTTGGTCTGGGCGATTTCATCTTCTATTCGGTGTTGGTTGGAAAGGCGAGTACGACCTTCGATTGGAATACATCCGTTGCCTGTTATGTGGCGATCCTCGTCGGTCTCTCCGTCACACTCCTCCTCCTCGCCCTCTATCGAAAGGCTCTCCCCGCCCTTCCCATCTCCATCTTTGCCGGTGTCCTCTTCTACTTCTCCACCCGATTCCTCATTTCTCCATTCATCTCCTCCGTTGTTATTAACCAAATGACGTATTAGATTATGCAGAAGAATATTGAGTCAACCGGTTTATTGGAACTTATTTGCTTGCATGGCAAGGGGACTGCACAAACACAAATATGTTTTTGTTTTAAATTTAGAAGGAAATAATGTACCGGCGGTCATTGAAGGCACTCGATGAGCAGAGGCCTGCTTTACTAATATTATCTCTGTTTCTATCAGGTGATTTTCTTTTTCTTTCTCTTTCATATCCGCAATATTTCTAATTTATTTGGTTCCATTGTACATTCCATGTTGTTGTTGCCCTCACTTTGCTGTTGTTTCTTGACTTGAAAGAAATAAAATATTGTCTGGTGTTGCCCCTATGAACATGAGAGTGACCTAGCGAACTCAGAAATACCGTAATCCCGTTCAATTTGCGATGACTTCGTTTTGTCATCCCCACTGGTTCAAGCCGTTTTGTTTGATCATTGTT
>JACMIJ010000072.1:9508-34916 GCA_014805365.1 Koerneria luziae | reverse complement strand
ATGTATCTGAATATGATACAATATAATGGCAGCGAAATCATGAGCCGAATAACAGAACACGCGATGAGTATATACATAAAAAAACAAGAAAAAACAACATACATAAACAGTGTAATGTCCATTTTACGGATAGGCACATTTTGATCTACCGAGAACAAACAACAAAAGAAATAGCGATCGGAAGCAACTGGGGAACATCTCTTATCAAAATTTGCAGCTAATCAACAGAAAAGCAACAAAGAACACACGTTGTTTCTATTCTCCAAACCAATAAAGCAATCAAATCATGCAATGAAAGAAAAGACAAGAACCTCCTTGCATCATCACAGCAATAGAACTGACCGGGATGCTTTTGATCTACTGGCGATGGCCCGCGCGGGATCAACTAAAAACAACAATCAGACACATGTAGTGTGACAAAGGCGACTGTGTAGCCAGAAGAGCATCGGAACAGCGGAACAGAGACCAAATGTTGTCCGATGAGATGCTGGTTCGGACTGTTTCGTTGAACCCTCACAATGCAATATAAGTGAGAACAGGCACTGTTCGTGTGTCCTCCTTTCCATTCTTCACTTTCAAATGTTTCGCTCAAATATGTACATTGCTGCCATATTTGGAATGAAGAAATAGACGACTGATTGTCGGCTTTTCTATAATAGTTCTCCGTCTCACTTGTGGGCACATCTCCGTGTATTCTGTTCGATTCCTTCTCTCCATTGCAAACATTCAAGGAAATGCCATCGAAGGAGCTGTCTGGTCAGATTTGCATTGTGACGGGAGCATCCCGGGGAATCGGGGAAGGAGTCGCCCTTCAATTGGGAGAAGCCGGGGCCACTGTCTATGTGACTGGGAGACAACCATCTGCACCCGCAATTTCCCCACTCGAGAAAGTTGCACAAGGTACTTCCTCTCTATGTATCGCTCGCAACGATAGTAAACAGAACTGGGAAAAGACAGCAACAACAACAACAACGAGAAATAAAACCTACATTTCCTTTTTTTATTAAAACACACTACCTATATAATAGCAAACCGTGCGCGAGGTCAAACATTGCGGGTACAATGTTCCATAGTATAATACATTGCAGAAGCGAAAAGGCCATACTGACGATAAAATACTAAGTGTTGGTCCCAATGCGTAAATGGGAAATCTTTGGAAATGTGCAGCAATTGCGAAAAACATTGCTTTAGCGAAAAAAATGAAAATGAAAAAGAAGCGTGTTTGACGGCTCTGATAGTTTTGTTTGTGTAAGCAATGTGGCCTTTCGTCACCCCCCCCCCCTATCAGGAGAAGGGGTGGGATACATTGCACAGCACAGTGACCAACATAGATAAGAAAGTATTTCTGGTGTACTTTTCACTTGGGTGAAAGAACTATATGCGGATTGTTGTAAATGTTTCTGAGTGTTTTTCAGAAATCACGAAAAGAGGTGGAAAGGGAATCGCAGTGTACGTCGATCATGGGAATATGGATGAGGTGAAGGCATTCTTCGAGAGAATCGACGAGGAGAACGACGGCCAATTGGATGTCCTCGTGAACAACGCGTTCGCCGGTGTCCAGTTGTTGCTGGATAACGTATCCATCATGGCCTCCCATCAGATGGATCCTGCAGTCTGGGATCAGGTGCGCCCACTCGCAGGCCAATCACCACATCGAATTGTCAGACAAAGAAATATTCCTTCACACTGAGTCGAGAATCGTTGGTTTCATCTTTTCTTTCAGCTAAACAACGTCGGCCTTCGCAACCACTACTATTGCAGTGTGTATGCGGCCAAAATGATGGTGAAGAACAAGAGGGGACTCATCGTCAACATCAGTTCATTCGCTGGACTCAAGTATGGCTACTAGAAATAACTTCGGGTAGACTCTATGAAAGAGCAATTATCGTTCCACGAAAACATCATGCACACCGGTCTTTCAAGCCTCACAAAACACCCAATTGGTATTCATGAGTCTGTGGGAAGTGTCAACTACACCCAGGGCAAGCTATAATATTATATGTATGGCTAACGGAGACATAGTACTTATAAAAGTGAGTTTTCTCCTTCGCTGGGCATAATTTCAGTAGCATCATTCTAGCAACGTGAATGCTCAGATATCTCTTCAACGCCGCTGATGGAGCGGGGAAGTCGGCACTGGACCGAATCGCCATTGACATGGCCCACGAACTTCGCAATCACAACATCGCCTGTGTGTCCATCTGGCCCGGGCCTGTGAAGACGCAGTTGGTGGGGGAGGCCGTCAGGAGAGGGAATCGACTCGTGACTGCCGAGAGATACCAGAATGGAGAGTCGTTGGAGTATACCGGGATAGGAGTCCGCCATCTGGCAGGCGATTCGAGGAAAATGGACAAGTCCGGGTGGTGTTGGCATACGAGCGATCTCGGGTTGGAATACGGATTCACTGATGTCGATGGTAAGAGAAGAGAACACTCTCCACTGGCCAGCACTGTCAAAAGTTGTTAGAAAAGCAGCCTATGTCCATGAAAAAAGAATCCAGCAACAAAAATGTTTGCCGCTACAGTAACCTCTGTGTTTGCAAAAGAAGTGCACTAACTTGGACACCTCGTTCCGTTTTGTGCTCAATGTGGTTTCGCATTGTCGGCCAGCTATTGATACCATTTCGGAGGTTACAATGGAATGCCAACTTCAATGTGCCTGATGTCTACAATCAGAAATCAGAAATAGGCTTCATTCCAGGTGTGAAACCACCCAACTTCCGTTCCCTGAAGTGGATTCTGGCCCAAACCGGGTGGAATACCACATCGTTGCTTGTACCGGAATGCATACGACTACCTGGCTGGATGATGTCTGCTATGGCAACCAAGTTCTAGACGGACACTTCTGACCCACTGCATATTCATGTTACTAGCCATTGTGGCTCAATTATAGTTTACCGTTCCGATGGCATTTATTGTGAATTCATTGATCCACAGTTTTTTCGAATCTTTTTAACACTGTATGGACCATTGAGCTTTTCAACGAACCAATAAATTGGCAATGTACCAATAAATTTTTCAATGAGCAATGAATTCCCACTGGACCAATAAATTCCCCTATGGACCAATGAAATACAATTGAGCCACTGCTTTCGTTTATTCACAGCTTTGTATCAATTAATATAAATACCTGTGATCAGAAAAAAGGGAAAAGTTTTTGAGCGAACATGTGGTGGGATAATGGGCAGTGATAGATTGCACAGCCGATGGCTTCGTGTTGGATCGTTTGTTTCTCTTCTGCGGTTTCCCCCTTTCATCAACAGAGCCGTAGCGTCTTTGATGAATGCTCAAAATGCTATAAAATTGAAGGAAACTGTGGAATAAAACGGATATTTCTCTTATCTTTTATTGTCATGATTCTCAAATTGTGCATTATAAATGTTAATCGCCAGCATAACTGTACTCTAGCCAGATCGGCCGGAACTCTATTGAGTTTAATCTTTGGTAATTAAGTACTAAGGGCACTAATCCTTTGATAACTCTCGATTGTTTGTCATTTTCCCACTATTACTCCATACGCATAGTGATTGCTATTTCAGTCTCATCTTTACTTTAAAAAAACTTTTTAACCGATTTATCAGTGGAACCTCTACTCGTTAACGTGTAATTCATTGCCAGAAAAACAAGAACACAAATGCTATTAGGAGTTGTGAACACGAATCCTGAACCGGCTCCATTCTGTTCTCACATAATCCTGAATGAAATACGCATGATCTATTGTCAATCAATATTGTTAGAGTTGAAATGTGAATTTGTTGAGAAGGGCATTTTCCCCTTGATTACACTGAATATGTCAAGTTTCAAATGTCAAGGTTGGCAACAACATCGCTTAATATATTGAAAGGAGATGCTTCATCTAATTGTAATAGTCAATGTTACCATTTTCCCTTCGCCATTCCTTTAATTGAATCAGCGTGAAATGAATTAATTTTAGTTGTAATTGCTTATAAGTTGGCTTACAATAATATATTGCATAAATGGACAGTTGATGATCGAATGGCTCGATCGACTGGTGTTATCATTCTTCCCTTGATGCAGTTGTACACACAATATTCTCTCCATGTGCGTGTCCCTCATATGATCCTCCTCTATGAAAGAGAAGCTATAGCCAGCAACCAGCTATGCCCTTCCTTTGCAGAAAAAAAAAGATTGTAACAATAAAAAGGCATCCATTTTTCCCTCTTGATTATAGCCATTATCCGAAGTTCGCGTCTTACAGACCATAACTGACTTCCTTCTCTTATTAGACACCTTCCTTATATTAGCGTGAACTTCATTTTCTTGCTTTGTTGGCGTGTTAATTGATTGGAGATAAGGTGATAAGCCGTCTCTTTGATCACTGTTCATGTCTCTTTTGCGTGTGTTCTCCACTTGCATTTCGGTCATTTGGGAATTGGCGGCAATGCCCCGGGAAGTAGAGAATGCATGTATGTATTATTAGCAGAAGGGTGTTGCCCAGGAGAGGGACGGCGGCTGCTTCACGTGAGGCGATTAAAGGAGATGCCGGTAATTGGGTGGTTGGATGCCTGTCTTTGGGTCATACCACCGCTTCCAAGGAGTCGGCTCCCACTTTCACCCCTCATTTTGAGCACCGAACGGATTTTACCCCTCGTATTTGAATATTTTTACATTCTTATGCTATTTACCCTCACAAACTCAAATACCTTCTTTGCCCCCTCTGAGATAGTCGGCTCCGACGGAAGCAGAGCTATGCTTTGGGTGCTTTCCTTTGGCAGTCCTATAAGTGCTTCCCTTTGACAGTCCCAATACAACCCGAGAATTGCTCAATAATCGCATTTGTATGCGAGTGTCGAAATACTGCATAATAGAGGCATTTGACAAAGCAACAGTTCCGCTTAGTTTTATTCGCGAACTATGGCTTCAGATGTCTTTTATTTGTCTGTTCCCCCGATGGTCTTCTCCTTGAATGCCTCGTTCTGGGTGCAAATTGTGTTTGGTTTTTATGTGTAGGCTGGCCTATCGCTTGCCATTGATTCCTTATCATGATTCTTCCCAGTGACTGTCTCCGATGCCTAAGACTATTCACACCCAAACACTCTCGCACATATTGCTTATTGTTAGGCCGGTCACAATGTGAATTACAATTTATAATATTTTATCTAGAAAGCTCTCAGTGTCATAGTAGAGTTTTGACTTTATTCTGAGCCATACAATCTATCCGCAATTAATATCGAGATTATGATTAGCATATTGCGCATAGTATAAGAGGAGTGAACGCACACTGAATGGGAAAATATCAATTTAGATGGAAACACTACAATTCTATTCATTGTGTGCTTTCCCATTTCGATTGACAATAAGAGTTTATGTTGCTGTATTGGTGAGTATAATTGATGTGTCGAATGAGGTCCTATACATTCGTCATGCAATCACAATTACGTATTTGGACCGACTCATTTCTCTTCTGGAACTGTTCTCCTTCTTGTTATCTAGCAAAAGAATACAGTTGCCGTCTGATGTTTCGAATGATCCAGTAAACACAATCGGTGTGAACGTATGTTCTGCCCATGATTGTGACCAAGCTCTTCCTCTCCCATCATTTGATGGAGTCTTCTGTTCTTCCTTTGTTGTCTGATATTCATCCTTCACGTATGGAATGATTCATGTGTGCTGTGTTGGCCATTGGGCGGTCCGTTCTTCCTGCTCATTTTCTCTCTTCGACTCCCACTTTTTGAAGATTGTCACTTTTTGCATTGATAATTAGAGGGAGCGCCGCGTGGGCGATGCAACAGTATGCCGTCTCCCTGCTCTGCATCATCTTCTTCACATGCGTCCTCTTCCTCCTCAACATCAAGAGTGTCAACCAGTCCATGTGGGTGAGTGAGCACAAACTGTCCATCGTTGCCATTCAGATGCCCACAATTGCCAAAGGAGTCTTCGACCATGTGAGAGGCGATGATAGCGGAGGAGAAGCGGTCGGTGAAGGTGAAGTGGACGATGGAGAACCGACGAAAGCCCAGCAGAAAACTCCCCCTTCTGTCCGCTACGAAGATGCCGCCTTGTTCGCCAAGTTGGAATACACGAAAACAGATATGCACGTGAGTTCCGACGATTAGATTGACCCCGATCAGACAATGATGATCTGGGTGGTGAATCTCAATGACATGTGCATTCTCAGGTTGACGGTCATATCATCGACATAAATGTGACAAATAAGTACGTGGAGAAGCCACTGAGAGTTTCTGTTCTTCTGCACTCCCACGTCGATCCCGGTTCGTCCTAATGGCCTCCCATTCTCCTCGTTTTCAGGATGGCTGGAGACATTTGAAGCCTATTATACGAACAAGGTGAGTGAGAGCCAATCGAGGGAAAACCTTCGATTTTGCAGGTGAAAAGCATTCTGGACCTGGGTGTGGCACATTTGACCGCTGAGCCGGCTCTTCGATTCATTTGGTCCGAAACATCGTTTCTTGCTCGATGGTGGAAAGATGCCAATGAAACACAGAAGCAACAGTTTAAAAAGTTAGTGAACAATACATTCTATTGTTGTGTTGGTGCAATAGCATACAAATGACGTATCACGTCCGTCACAATTTTTTCTCTTCCTTTATGATTCCTTGTGTATTGTCGTGTACAACTATGCCTTCCTTATTTGGTTCTTCACCAGAAAAGACAAAATTCACTGGTGTCCCATGGTTACCCATCCTACACTCGAGGATTCAGCTTCCGAATATTAGCATACGAAATGTGGCAAACTTTCAAAAATGTGACGAATGAAGAGCACTGTTCAAATGTACTGTTAATCTATACAAATCCAAGGAGGAATCCAAAATAATGGAGGTTACGTTCAGATTAGTGGACGATGGTCGTTTGGAAGTGTGTGGCGGTGCATGGGTGATGACCGACGAGGCCACTCCTCATCATTTCGCATCTATTGACAATATCATCGAAGGACAACGCTATATTCAACAAATACTCGGCATCCGCCCTAACGTTTCATGGTCTCTTAAAGAATTTTCTAGGAGTTATTTGTTACACTGTTCTTGAAATTAAAATTTTACCAGAAAAAGAAACAAGACTGACAAACATATCCATCGTTAAGCACTAAGTTCTTGATCAAGTGAGGATACACATAGGATTGATCTGTGAAGGAGTTGTTCAGGAGCGTCGATCCCTTTGGCCACGGGCTGATGATGCCGTATTTGCTTCCCCATGCAGGGATCAATCACATGGTGGTCGGGCGATTGAACGATGGACAGAAGGCGCAAATGAGACAGAAAATGGCCATGCGATTCAAGTGGAAACAACCATTCCATTCCACAACGGTAAGGAGAATCCAGTGCTGACTCGCACAGGCAGAAGCACCCGACGGACCTCTCGTGAACACTCTGCCCTTCCTCTACTACACGACGAGAAATGGATGCGGGACAAGTGACGCCGTGCGTTCTTTACAAGCTTTTCACCTATTGCCAAGCTAGTAGCAACAACGAACAAAACGAATGTACTCGCTCATTTCGTACAATAATTGGAAGTGATGTGCTGGGAACGAATCGAATTGCAGGTGTGCTGCCAGTATCACGTCGGTCCATCGGCTAATTGGTGCAGTGGCACAATCATGCAGATTACTCCCGCCAACGTCCAAGAGTAGTAAGCGAACTGCTATATCTCTTATATTGTACCATGATCACCCCTTCATATCCTTCGACAGACAGAGAAACGAAGATTAGAAGAGCGTTTCCCTCCTAAATCTAATACTTGAAGCGCCTTGTCGCACGATGATCTTACAGTGCCACCAACCTTCTCGAACAATACAAACAGGTTCAGCATGTATACAACACCGAGCACATTCTGATTACGGTCGGAGATGATTTCTATCTTTCACATGAGGCAAGTGTGTCCATGTCGTATGAATATGTAATGACAGGGAGACTGGGCGAGCGTCCGCCAGGTGTATCTCGCCATATTCAAGTTCTTCGATGATAATCCACAGTATAAGACAAAGGTAACCACAAAATAGGAAGCAAGGACAGTCTGAACCTTTCAGATGCGCTTCTCCACCGTTTCCGAGTTTTTTGCTGGACTGTCCGAAGAAAAGTTAAACCCAGTGCCGACTCTCACGGGAGACTTCTTCCCGTATGTGGGGATCGAGAGCAGTTCCTACAAGTACTGGACAGGATTCTTCACGCATCGACCGTTCTTCAAGAGATTGGGAAGAATTATTGAGGTATCTTATAATACAAGTGGCCGAAGATTCATTTACTTGGGATGTCAATGTCGTACTGGAGACAACTTATTCGTTGTTTTCTTATTGTTAGGAAATCACAGAACAGAAGATGTCGGAAATCCAGAGACAGTGCACAACTGTATACATTTACAGGGAAAGCTGCGCGCACTTGACCTTATACGAGTGCTGACTGGAGTATCGACAGAATCAGAAGCATTGACAACAGCGAGGAGAGACTTGGCACTGTTCCAACACCACGATGCCATCACTGGCACCAGCAAGGTGCACGTCATGAACGACTATCTCGAGAGGTTGGATTCCAATAAAGCTTACTCTTACATTTGAAACTCCAATTACACTTACTCTCTTGAATTTCAGACTCGATATGGCATTCCACACAATATCCGAGCAGCATGGAGACACTCTCGCTGCTTTCACTCAGCGTCCCCGAGCCAACATTTCGGCTGTCGAGAGCTTCACAAACAATAAAACAACATATCTGCCAGCTGACGAAACTATCACGATCAAAGAAAGGTTCGCCCGATTTCCCAAAATTCAGTTCTTCAGGATTTCACTCCTTATCTTCAACCAACTAACCAATGTTGATGAACACAAGATACGAGTGGTGATCGACAAATCGAATGTTCGAGTTATCGATGATTCGGGTGTCGGTGTGAAATCACAACTGAATCCAGTCTTTCGCCGTGAAGGTCTTCCGTGGACTGGCGTCTATGAGGTACAGTCTTCTGCTATGAGCAATCACACGATTATAGTGCAACAACCACATATAATATATATTGGTATTTTAGTTGGTATTCATCGCCCATATTCGCCCTCTTTCGCTAGCCGAGTTCACAATTGAGACGATATCCGAGGGAGGGGAAAACAGTGCGAAACTGGCCGACGTTTACTCATCGTAACGTGCATTTCACAATACCACTTACATGTTTCACAAGAGTAATAAGTGTGTTGTCGAATAGTCAATAGAAGATATTGACCGCTACCGATTCAGATCCCCTGACACCATCTCGAAATCGCCGTCTACAAAAATCTTACCATGGAACGAATTCGAAGGAATTATAGGAAACAACAAATATCAATTAGAAGTATTCAATGGAGAGATCAAGGTAGACACAAAGCTAAACCTTGATTCGTCGCAGGTGGTGAAGGGACCACCCACGAACATCTCATGGATTTTGGAAACAATGGACGATCTGGGAGGAGCCTATGTCTTCGAAGCGATGAAGAGTGGATTTGCACAGGCACTAATTTTATATAGATTTTGTGTACCCGCTTCGCACAGAATCGACTAACCTGTATTCACTTCCGGGGACGGGTCTCACTAGAACATCATCATGCCTCCGGAATCGGGATATGTGAAGGGGGGGGGGCTGCCTTGACCATGAAGGTATTGGGACGGGTTCGTGTGGGATCCATTGGCCTGAAAGTGTGTACCTGACAAATTAGTAATCCCCATCGAGGAATTTCTCTGATTGCGCAGAGATGTAGATTTACCTTTTCTGTTATCCAGCATAAACGTTATGCTTCAAATTAATTTTTGATGTAACTTCAGAAGATATCAAATACCACCCAGACGGTTTTGCTTCGAGGACAAGTAGAAGACGTCATAATTACCTATCACGAAAGAGTTCAACAGGTATGAGCAGTAGCTGTCTCAACGTACCTGACTGAAGTTTCCAAGTTGTCCAATGAGTTGATTGAATGAAGGATGTTCAGGTGGTGACCGTCACACACTCTCCATCAGGCGTCGATTCCCTTCTCGAGGGTTTTATCGATATCCGCTTGTTCACGAATCTCATCAAGGGCACAGCCATGTTCCTGCATGTGGATTCGGATATCTACAATACGAAACATTTCAGTTCAGATGTCAACGGACTCTTCCTTCTCAAGAGGACATATAACAAGTACGATACATTTCTCTTTCATAGTACAATATTTTGTTATACGCATCATGACATTTTCACCGTAAGACGCAAACCATAGCAATACTATCAAAAACGTTATATGCACCATATTGAAACTCAGATTTATATGGAGAATGAAACACCTAAAACAACAGTCAGACGCTTAATTAAACGTTCCCCGGTAGCATTGCTAATACAGAAGAACAAGCATCCACAGTTCATTGCTACGATCTGTTTCCGTTCTCCATTTGCATACAATTCGGACTTCTTCTGTCCATTAGCACAAGGAGGGGGGAACATGATGATATCAGGGAGAAGTCCTTGGACGGCAATGTATTCCCTTCGGCGACGTCGGCGATGATCGAGGATCGACTCTCTCGTCTGACTGTCCATGTCGGTCAGCCATCCGGAGTCGTGTCGGCAGAGGAGGGTCGACTCTCTGTCATGGTCGATCGAGTTGTCGTTCGAGATGACGGCAAAGGACTTCCGTACAACGAATGCCTCGATGTAAGTGACGTGAGGCAGTGTTGGCGGGTAGTTGCTGTATCCTCCACCTGTTCTTGTACAGTGGCAGCAGTGCAAAATATGATTCGTTACCCATCTAGTAGACGAGAACTTAATATTCTTGAAACACATTCTGTTCAGGATCACAGCCCGGACATTCGTCTCCGCGTGATGGTAGAAGAAAGGGATGTGTCAGCAGAGGGAAGTCTCGGCTCGTCCCATTCCATTCCCTCGCAACACGCCCTGGACTCTCTCCGTTACCCGCCAGTGGTGTTCACCACCAACGATGGAAACGAGGGCGAACTCGGTTCGTCGCCAGAATTGCGCATCAGTTGTGGTTATTTGCAGACGAACCAAATGCTATCTTTTTTTCGGCTAAGAATGAGAATGAAAAGACTATCCTTATTATTCAGAGAATTCGCCGACAGTTCTCCCGATCTCGGAGTGGCCGTGCCAATTCGATCTTGTCAATATGCGTTTCGTCTCACAGAAAGAGATGCTGATCATTATCAGGAGGCTCAACTTTGATGGATCCGTCATTCAGAAACACGCTTGCTCCACAGATGAGGTTTGCCCATTTTACTCAACTTTTTTGGTAGAATTCTCGTTTCTATTATGCAGAACGTTTTCCTGAAACATCATTGCAACGTGGATCTTTTCTAGATTATGACATGGAATTCTAATGAGAAAGTCATTATACAATAATTTTGCAGAAAAAAGCATGGACAGAACTGGAAAAACTGTCAAAAGGAGAACTCTTCCATAGCGATCTCTCGGGAACTTCTATTGGAGAAAAAGCAACCGAAGAGTCGTTCCTCACCTCATTGAAAGAACCCTTTGCCCTCTCTACACTTTTTGTCAAACTGTCATAGATCCTTGTGCTCATAGTTTTATCAAGTGCCTTCAACCAAGTTTTACAAACTTTAATATATAGTGCTTTGTTATTGTTGTTGTTATAGTCGGGTGCTGTTATGTTTTGTGATATTGCATAGCGGGTATAATGCCTTCAGGGTTCTTCCGACATCGCCTGTAGCTTTCTCGCCCTCTTTCGTGTGTTTCTTTACCGTGGCACTATGTGCCATTACTACTAACTTAGTAAATTAATGTGACATTGTGTACTAGGAAACGAATGTCATTCTTCGACGATAAACATGTTACGGATATAAGACGGATCAACAACTGCACTCTTTCCAACTCGTATCCAGCCGTTCACATTTATTAGCTGCTCTGTCATAGTATATAATACAACATCCTCTCATAATAATAATAATAATAATTAAACATATAATACTCTCTACTATTTTGATCGTAATCACAAACGAGAAAGAAAACAAGAACATCAATAGAAGAATAATGTACATGGAACACGAATGCAACAAGAAAGGTGTGGAGGGCGAGAGAAGAGGAACAAGGACGAGGAAGAGGAGGCTACTGAGTATGTAGGAGACACCGGTGGGGTGGCAGAGAAGGGATTAGAGGGACGCCGGAAGGACGCCGAACGGACGCCATACACCGTATACTGGGAGACGGAGGGAAGCAGTGACAACTCATTCTAACACAATACTGTCATAACCAATTCCTAGAGGGTGGCAAGTATGTCTATTGAACTAGAAGCCCTCATCCCAACCAGAGAACTCGTCTGGGGGAACATCCTGGTCCGGCGGGTAGTTATCGAAGTTCGTCACATCGGCTGGCGAATTCACCTGCAATTGTTATTCATTAACAAAACGAATGTACCTTATTTCTAGTGCAGAATTACTATGATATAATATAAACATTCCAGCAGAAATCAGACCATTTAATGGAGAATCCTCGCTTACTAGAGAAAGAGCCAGTCTGCATTCACACTGTCTGTCATAAACAGCCCATTGTAATGTCCCATAAACCAAACAGCCCATAAATGATCAGGAATGGCATGCAGAAGAAGGAGAGGATATCTACCTTGGGGAGAATGGGTGCTTTGAGTGATCGCGTCCGGAGTCCTTCCCAGTCGAAGCCCATGAACCATCTGTGTTTCCTGATCTCATTGACACCGCCCGATCCGGATCCCAATCTCTCTCCCGGATTATCTCGGCACAATTTCTTCACGAGAGCTGTCGCCGTCTTACCGATTCGTCTGCAAACAACACCTTATTTACAGTTTATTACGTACGTTTTGTACACGCAAAGAAACAAACATAACAAAATGTTGAATATTGCTTTTCGCACTCAGTGGTCATACCCGAAGTGCACTGAACACCTTGACACCAAAATCACTAGAATCCCGCAATTTGCACTCTAATTGATAGACGACGATGGTAGACAGTAATTCATTCGTGTGAATGACTGGCCACCTTCGGACTTAAAATGCCCAACAACGTCCTGACCTTTTCAGGACTACCCGCACGAAAAAACGCCTTGAATACGGGAGACTTTGACTTTTGGTGGTAGACAGGCGAAATTTTGGGACATGGTTCAAGTAGTAATGTCTTTAGTTCTTTAAGCGGATGCCACAACAATAAGCATATACTCTCATTGTCAGAACAAGAAAAAAACTAACCGATTGGGAATCTCAAGAGCGTCTACTCCCTTCAATATCAACGTGTACGTCTTCATCGGGTCAGAAGCCTGTAATACATTCGAATAAGGGGCGACAATCATAATCAGCTATGGCATAAAAGAGGAAAAGTGGGATGTTTCTAAGAGCATAGCCGTATATAAGGATGTGCGAGATGAGAGTTGAGTACTCACCTGGAATGGAGGACGACCGAGCATCAACTCGCAGATGTAGATTCCCAGTGCCCAATAATCAGCGGCCTGGTCGTGTCCCTTGTTCAAGATGATTTCCGGCGAAACATATCTGGAAGGTAAGAGATATACTGTGCAACCAAGGATATCCTGAACCATGGCCAATATAAAAGAATATGAGCACTCAACAAACTCGTTATTCTAAAGATCATAACAAAATGTTTAAGAAAAGAAGGAGAAGAGGGAAGGCTTACTCGGGTGTTCCACAGAATGTCCACGTCTTCCTCCCAGAGGCCAACTTCTTCGCAAAACCGAAATCAACCTTAAAAAACTTCATAATGCAAACTAAATAGAGCTTATCGTTGCTTCAAGACCCAATCAACATCAAATATGAAATCAAAATAAACAAAACATACCAATTTGAGGTATCCCGAGTTGGTGAGCAAGCAATTTTCGGGCTTGAGATCTCGATAGACAATGGAACGCCGATGGAGATACTCCAATCCCTCCAGCACACACGCCACATAGAAACGGGCCGTGTAGTCATCGAAGTGGCCTGAATCAGGAGAATAGGGTAGATCAAAGGAAGGCAATCTAGTAACTAGAGCACACGCCATTCTATCGGTAGGTGAGGACAGTACGAGTAACCTACACCATTTACCACGCTTTTTGTGACCTAAACAGATGATAAGCAAGTATGCAGAGGCCTAACAAACAAAATAATCTATTCTGTCAAGAAAGCAAGGGGAAACTTGAGCAGTTGACAATCATCTATTTGTAACAAGAGAAGGAAGAATCCGTTACTGTCGTACCTCGATCCCTGAGGGTCGTCCACAATTCTCCACCCAAGCACACCTCCAACAGCATATACACATATTTCGTATCTCGATATGTCTTGTACAGCCTAAAATTAGTTTACATCACTCACTGGTCCACGAACTTGTGGATTCGCTTTCAGCAACAGATTTAGAAACTCAGAGAAAGCTGCAATTCAGGAAAGTATAATCTGCGAAACCAAAATGTCAAAATATGTTCCAATCGCATGCATGTCATTAGCTCTTATTGTTAGTGTCATATTATATTATATAATACAATAATATGAACAGGGCATCGCACGTATGCCTTTCCTCTCCTCCTCTTTATTACACGCTTAAAAAGTATCAGTGGAACATAAAGGAACAGGGAACGTACTTGACGATCCAATCGCTGTTAGTCTCCATCATGATATTTCTTTCGGCGAAGATGTGTTCCTGTTGCCGTGTATCCACTATGTGCTTCTTCTTCAACGCTTTTAACGCGAACGTGCGCGATTTATCGCCGTTGATACACACCTAAAGAGACAAATGACCTATTTTGCTCTGCAGTTGTAATTTCTACATTGGGAAAATTTACGTTCACATTATACACGCACTACATTACGTTTTATAATACATACAAATAACAAATTGTCGTTTGGTTCATTGCTACAAACTGCGAAAACTACGACAACCCGCCGTAGAGTTTCTACAACATAAACACTTAATTCACAAGCATATAACTATAATATATAACAGTAGTAACAATTCGTGACTTATAATGGCAACGAACCAATTCGACTCTTCCGAATCCTCCCACTCCGAGAGTCGCTAATCGCTTCAGATTTCTCAGAGTAACATTCGCGAATTCCTCTTGGAGGGCGACCTGAATGAAGGGTACTGTAGATATGAAAAACATTGCATATGTGCAAAACATGATACGCGAAACTATAATTTAGAGCTCATTGAACAGAAGAATTGGAAATACCTTGGTGGGACTTGGTGGCTCGGCGAGGGGGATGGTGGCCAGCCGCTCTTTATCTCCATAATCTCTCTTCAATGCTTCCAAGTCACCGATGAGTTTTAAGAATGATTCTCTGAAAAAAAGCAGTTATAATATATTTGCTACACAACATACCCTACATTGATCATCCGAAATAACAAACTACAACAATAAATATCTCGAGTATCATGTGACAGTCTACGCCTCGCGAAAAGGTGAGAAAGGGAAGTTTGTCGATCAAGCAACACATACGATGCTAGAAGAAAGTAGGCATGAACTCGCTAACAAGAGAATAAAAGGAGAGAAATGGAAAGCAACTTTTCGGTAGAAGAGAGATAACGAAGGGAAATGGAGACTCCTTGGCACCATTTCCCCTCCCTCTGGCAGCCTCACTTTCTCCCATATAATTTTGTTTTTTGTTGGTACAGTAAACTCTTAATTGAAAACTACATACATATCCAGTAATAATACTAACAAGTGGGATTTTTTACAATCTACAAAAAAGTAATGAGTATAATTCGATAAGCTGACCTGTCCAGAGTGAGTACTTCTACACCGGGAGACATGGCAATGATATTCGCTGTTCGCATTTCCTCGCCCAACAATGCACGTTCTCCGAAGAAATCTCCCTGCACATTCAGGTTGCAAAAGTGGAATATAATACAAATTCAATCAACTTCGACAACAATAATTGATGCGATACCTGATTGAGGATTCTGATCTGCCGTGGTTCGACTTCTCCCTCGATTTGTTGTGTCACCTTCACTTGTCCCGAGTTAATGACGAAGAACGCATCGCCCTGCAACAGCACGTTTTCCCTCCAGGAGGAGACCCTTCAGGCGAGGCGAAAATCATACGACACTAGTCTACCAACATACGATGATGTGTTATATGTGCATACTAATAGTTTTTATTATTAAGCAAACTGGAATATAATGCAAAGTTGCAAATATATAATGTTGCAATATATACACATAATATACTGTAATAAGAGGGTAACCTTTTCTCCCTGTCGGATGATGTAATGTCCTCCAGCATAATAGTCCTGGTCCATCACATCG
The DNA here is from genome assembly GCA_014805365.1 of Koerneria luziae. Lineage (NCBI taxonomy): Eukaryota > Metazoa > Nematoda > Chromadorea > Rhabditida > Neodiplogasteridae > Koerneria > Koerneria luziae. The sequence goes on along the minus strand of JACMIJ010000072.1, from coordinate 18,718 downwards.
GCCATCTTCGAGATACGGTCCTCTGACAAATTTTCGAAGATCGACACCTGTAAATATCTGCCATCCAGTTTGTTGAGAATAAATATTCGCCAAACTTATTCTCTCATTCAAATTCCGCATGAAAATATACGACAGACCACTTTTAAATACATGAATACTCCTTTCTAAAAAGCGCAAACGTATGTTTATACCCATCTACCCGATAAGGACTGCAGCCAACAAGCAGCTTCTAACTAACACACATATCAATCAAATACAGTAGTTTGTCTCTGAAATCGTACAACATTTTTTTACTGTATGGTTATTATAACTTTTTTGAAATCGCAAAAGTTTGCCTACGATAAAACCACAAGCACAAACTGCCTTTCCTCCAGTTCTTTTCATTATAAACGGACATTGTATTGATTATATTCACTTCCTCCCCTACAATCTTTGATTGACATGCCGGTGGAAGATCACGAGGTGTCTCCTGACCTTTGAGAGGAAGTTCATGAGCTGAGCATGTCTCTCCATTCCGAGTCGCATGGTGATCATCTGGAAGACGGATCGGTCGAGTACCCATAATTGCACGTCGGAGATGGCTTGTACTGATGCTGTTCTGAAATATGTAACGCGTAATAAACATACAAATCAACTAATAAACCATACAGAAGTAATTCAAAAAGATACTCTACACAATACGATAGTTTCCGCTTTGATTATAAAAACTCATTGAAGAAACTTGTCTAATTCATAACAGTATCCCGTATTGACATTCCAGTCCCCAAACGGTCTTCCAATCACTTCCATAAATCATTCCAACCCTTCGAGTTCGCAAAAAAAGCACGTGCATTTCCTTTGGCTGCACCGATTCATTCTCCACTTTCCTCGTGATGGAATACGGTAGCTTCGCGCCAAGACAATCCAAGGAAAGGTTTAAATCCATACAAAAGGCAATTCCTCCTGAGGATAGAAGTGCACGGACTCACTTCTTGTCTTCTATCTCCGCCAATCCAAAGGCCGAGGCCGCCTTGGTGAGGAGTCGACGGGCATTCGACGCCGATACACAACAGAGCATCGCATCCTCACCACATCATCCAATCAATCGATATATCGAAGATAGACAAGTAGAAACGAAGACGATCCAATTGGCGAGTAATCAAGAGAAGAAAAAGGGCGGGAGAGGTAGTGTGTGACCCGGCGGACCATTCGTCGACCCGACGAGCTGAACGAAGTGACTAACGACGCGATGCGGCTGTGCCAAATATCGATGATCGTTGAAGGATGACCGGGACAGTAACCGTGTACCTTCCAGGCAATTCTACGGTTTCCTCCTTGCCGTGTGATTCGTGTTTCATCTTGGAGGCAAAAATCAGTAAATCACTAATTTCTCAGAAGACTCGTGTTAGCCGGGTCAATGGGCTGATACTATCTGCAGACGAAAACGCCAATCATCGGTCAGAAACAATTCGATTCAGTCAACTTCAGTTGGTCAGAAAGAGTTCGATCGGTCAGAAAAAGTCTGGTTGGTCAGTTTTAGTTCACACTTGTCAGTTCGCCCTATTGTGTGATGTGTCCTCGAGGCTGCGAACTGTTTAGCCATCAAAGAACAAGGTGCAAGTGTGTGATTATATCGAGGATGATACAATATCGTCAATTGGGAAGATATTTGGGAAGCGGCTTATATTGTCAAGTCTGTCGTTCTGTTTGCATGGCAATGCCATGGGAAATCACGTGCACAACATCATGGAAAAGAAGTCAATTAGCAGGCCGAACAAGAATATCTACTCGGGTCACTTGTATACAAAGCTACCGACTCGAACATAATCAAACACCGTATTATGTAGATCACTTAGTGTCTGGTCCATTCGATTTGCTCTACAGCAATGTTCGGAGAACCTAATGCTCTAGAATAAGAAGAGGACAAATGCCACATTTGCACAGATAATCCGTTGTTGCCTTTCCGTTCTCATTTGCTGCACACAATGTCGTCTCTCCACGTGATCGAATGAGCACATTTGTGTTTTAGAGTCAGTAATCAAGTTCACCACATGAAACATTCTTGTGGTACGCATCACTCAAACAGGAAGACATACATGTTTCGAACAATGGTTTCAATCGAAGTGTATCGTGTATTGGATGAGCTTCTTCCAAAAGATTGCTCACCTCGTGCAGTTGTAGAGGATCGCGAGTTCGCCCATCACAGTGCCGGATCTCATTGTACCGAGTGCTTGGCCCTCGCGTGACACTTGCAGCTCGCCCTCTGAAAAACATGCACTTGTATCCGAGAGGCAAAACAAATATTCCTCTGCAGCTTAGTTTGAAATGCTCGTAAGCATATGATAGCGGGAAGTGTGCGGAATGCACTCATTATGGAGCCGATGGAATTTTGTATTCTCCAGGGGCCTACTATTTCAATAACAACTCTTGAATGTTTTGGTTTACGCTAGGCAAATACCGTACTTTTTGTGCTCATTTTGAAAAATAACGCGCGATATTCTCACGTACTCATTACATCATTTATCCATTAATGGAATCCTGAATTCCGTCATATAGAAAAAAAATCAAAAAATTCAGCTCACTGTACTAACAATAAGATTGTGCTCTGTTAAAACAATACAACATTGCATTGATAGAATGACAGAACCCTCAATAAGCAATTTTTAACCATCAGTGCATATACAGTATTTTTGATACATACAACTTTTGTGAAAATGTCCGAATATTCCTTTTTGTAACAAAATAGAGCCGGATTTTTATTAATTTTTTGGGTAAACAAAAAATTCAAACAAACTTAAGATTTTTCCTAAGAATCGGAAGCTACCTCTGAGAATAAACAAGCAACTGCTGTGGAGTGCACAGGCGTCATAAAACATCTCATGTTTGTCCAAAAATGTGAAATTAAGCTACCAGCTTTTAAGATGTCGATCGTTGACTCGATAGAAAAGCATACGAACATTTTGTTCGTTTTTGCTTGTATCCATTCTTATATTACATTTTGTTGGTAGGAACGTATTTTTTATCCCAACTTTGGAACTAACCATAAAAGGCACTGAATCTAATCAAATTTGGGGCTGGTGGCCATGACTTTCTCTCTAATTTTCGACCAGTTGATACGAATTAAAACGAACGTATTCTCCCACTAGAACTTATCCAATGATGTTGGACAAGAGAGTTGTTTCGGGTTGGAGTAACGAAAGGGGAATGACGCCTCTGGGACAGTTCCCTGATCGGAACCATTTATCCGCCGCTTATACAGTACAATTCATACGTTACTCTTGGAATATGCATATGTTATTCCCGTTTTATAATTCCAGACCGAGCTGAAACACTTGATTAAGTACTTAAAGATGTTTCAGTAGTGTTCACGGGATCCTCAACAATTGCTTGGAGATCATTTGCAGCAAAAAGAGTTATATCAAAGAACAGTTGAACTTCCTATGAACAAAGAACCACCATTCCAGTGGTGCTTATTATCGCACTTCTTCCTTGTGGGTTACTTCGGAATAACAATAACAAGAACTACAAAGTAACATGAATATTATTGCATTTGACACGAAAACAGCCCTAAGCCTTGCCTTTGGCCGAAGAACACACTCCTTTCCATTACTGTAGCTCCCAAAAATAGCGCTGAGAAAGAGCAAGAAAACGAATACCAGCACATGCAACTTTGGTACAATTGTCGCTGCTTCCCCATCAGCATACCACCGCTTCCATGCCAGTGGATAAGGTACCCAATAGAAGTCGTCCGGACCCCCATCCTCTTTTCCCCTTTACTACCGCCAATGTCTACGATATTGCGCATAAATGTATGTATGTATGTATGTATGTATGTATAATGTCATGAGAAGTGCTTTCAAACATGTAGATTGGTGCTTCTTCCTTGAAGGCAACAAAAACTTGGGTTGTAAATTGTAAAGCTTAGAAACACTATTTTACAGCGCTTTTGTGTCAGCGGTGTTCTTTAGAACATGAGGTATCCAACAATCCAAAAAGTGTTATAAATAGACCATCTATACATTTTCGCAGTGGGAGTCAGATCCCAGTAAGCGGTGGTATGCCCATCAGCATGAGGAAGAATTTCAACTCATTATCAAAAAACTCCCTTTTCCAATTATTCCAAAAAATTCTACTATATTATAATACAGATTTTAAACTACATATAGAAAGAAAGAGAGAAAGAGATAGGTGATACCTGCGACGACGAAGAGTCGGTCACCGGGTTCTCCCTCCTGGATGACCCATTGGCCGGCCCTCGCCCTCATCTCGTACATGCACTCGACGAGTTCGATGATCTGTTCCTTCGCCAGTTGCTTGAGGAAGTCGTTCTTTTGCACCGCATCTCGGATCAGTTGCTTCGATCTGAACAGCGGGTCATCAACGGAGAAGGAAGGGGAACAAGGGGACAAACACAATCCCATCCCGTTGTCATTCACGTAACCGTACCCACTCCCCCTTCCCGCTAAACACAGAAGCTGTGCCCAGTGCATCAGCTGCAATCACAAGTGGATTGATATGTTCTTCCTTTATCAGCCACTTCCTGCTGCCCATGCCCGTATTTGACAACAAAAGTTCTTCCCCTACTGCTCCCTCATTTCCCATCATATGCACTACAATCAGTAAGTGGCCCCGATTATGCAAATCGCGCATGGAAACATCCCTGCAGAACAAAAAAGGGGAACAATAGCTCATCTACAAAGGAAGGCATTCCAGCCGTAAAAGAAACCATAAAACTATACACTTACCGTGTATGACCCACTCAAAATGAAGAACAAGCAGAAACATAGGCACACTGTAGCAAGCCCAAAATGTCTCTATATCGCAACACTCACTTCTTACTCTTACAAGTTCGTTTTCGCCTTAGAAGCCATTGGATAGCTCTTCGGAAGGAGCGCATACCGTGCCGCCTACCGAAGGGAAAGAGTGCCTTCGGGGCGGCTACGATTCAGTTGTTTTCGCCAAGCAGTCAGTGCCTGCCCACTGGGACGGCTGCACACCTTCCTGCTTCTCCTGCCTACAGTAATTGGCGTCATCCCCAGAGAGCAGAAGGAGTCAGTGTCCTACCCGGCACTCTTCATGTGGTGTTGGAGGGTCGCCCGTTGCTGGTCCAACTTCGCCGGTTCCGCCGACACCGCCAACTTCTTCGACCGGACATTCTCTTCGTGTGCGGGCAGAACGGCTTTCTGCAATCACATTCTCGGTTCGTCATAAAAACAATTGCTTCAAATAGTCAAAATCCTACAGTAACATTTTCAAGACATAAACTTGTACTTTCTGTAAAATGCCCGGATTATGCTTATATGACCGAAGAATAGGACGTCTCTCAATCATCAGCCTATAGTGACTCTTCTGCCGACCTTCCATAATTGAATATACATCGGCTGACAATGAGTTCTTTCCAGATGCACTTCTCCATTCACAATTTCAATTCTATTTGGCGGAGCGCAATGTTCCCTGTCCATACACGAGGTATGCTCACGTATGCAATTGAGAATCAAGAGCATTCGCTGCCAAGAATCTGTCTGATTATTCCCATACTAAATACTCATCCACCATGATAACTTGTTTACAAACCCCAAATATAAATATAAATGGCAAACATTGCACAATTCAAATGTGCCTTCTGATCGAAGAGATTAACTTTCCCGTAACTAGCTGTATAAGGTTCTTTCCAATGCCAAATGAGGAGGGTGTTGGCTGTGGGACGTATAAATAACAGCTTTCCGGGAAAGGAAGGAAAGATGTTCCCTCTTCTCTGTCAGTTCGCTGTGGCAGTGAACGTTCCCATTTTCTCCCATTCCAACGTACGTAAACCCATACCATAAAACCTTCTCAATGCAGCCAAAGATCACTTTTTGTGCAAAAAAAGAGAGGATAACCTCATTGAAATCAAAATTGTGCAGAATTTTTACGCAGACAAAAGGAGCTGTAAAAGGTGCAATAATTTAAAGTCTAATAAGTTGTAACTAGAAATAATAGTAGTTATTTGTGGCTTCCTCATCACCTCTACACTTTTCTACCTTATTGTGATAGCCACATCCTATATGCTCTTTCGCCGTTCACGCTCCGGCGGTCCCATTTTCGTGCCAAAATTGCAAAAAGAGGCGGTATTTGGAGGGCACAACACGTGTCCGACAGAGGATAATCCGCCCATTGGATGCTCGAGAGAACAATCATCAATACCCTGACCTTCACAAAGAATATTTAAATGCACTTTGCTCCTTTTGCCATTCTAAACAAAAGAATCAATAAGCACCAAGAAACCCGCATACATGAGGGAGAATGACATTCATATGTTCACCTTTGAAAGCAAATTGCTGTTACACAATACCGCCCCATACTGATTTTTAAACATAAAAATTGCCAAGTGGTATAAAAAGAAGATGGAAAATGAAAAATAGCTGACCTGTTGCAGATCGTTGCGTAGATCATCAGCCCTCGGGGTGGATCCCCCGGCGGGTGAAATGGAGGCCGGGGATGCAGCCGACTGTGCTTTCTGCTCCAACACCGATCGCAACTTGTCGCATTCGCGCTGCAAAGCAACAGGTAAGGAACGGGAGGACATTGTTTGCAAAATAAACAAAATTGTTCTTTATGGAGATATATATCAGACTAGCTGACGCCATAAGTGTTAAAAGAAGCGCCGTGGGTCTCTGCAAAACCGTAACATATTTATGTGGAAAAGTGAAAATAACTGCCTAGCTCAAGAATTGTCAGTTATTGCTCCCCATCCCCCACCAAATTCATCCAACAGTCTAACACAAAGGATTGTCCAGAAATACACAACAATTGGTTTTCTCGTCTTGTCATTGCTTTTCATCCCAGGCTGAGCGTATTCCTTCGTTGGTTAATGTTCGCCGTATATTCCTCATGAGTATTCAACAGCTCCCTCACTTCTCTGCATTCCAAAAGAAGACAAAATGTCTCCCCTTCTTCCCTTCAAAGAAGCCAAATTAAACGGCATTTCCCCTAAAGAGAAGAAATTTCATGGAAACTCTCATCAAACGCATCGTCTGTTCAACGTCACGTTATTAAGATAATAACCCCAACAAAGGCTGGTGAATTCAGTCTATGCACTCCTACTGTACGTAAGGATTAAAAACTAGTTTAAAGAGTTAAAAAGATACAAAGAGGATGAAAGTGATAAGAAAGTGGGAACCTGTAGTGAGGTGACTTCGGCTTCTAACTCAGCGATCCTCTTGACGTGACTCTCGACGGCTAATTGTTGCTGCCTGAGTTGCGCATCCTTCTTCTGCAAAATGATCATCGAATAAGACCAGCAACTTCTTCGTTTCTCGTGTTGCATACATTCTGTGTCATTCGACTCTCATTCCGTTTCCAATCAATGTCATTATTCGGAATGTGTTGATTGTTCCGCTTGTCTTGAGTGTATTTCATCCCATCAGAACCCTCCTCCTCCTTTTCTTTGTCCTCGTTTTGTCATTTCCCACTCTTTTCCATCGTTATGATCTTCGTCACTTATGTCTATTCCAGAAATATCACTGTTTGTTCCTAGTATTTCACTTTGTGAGTACTACGTAGCTTAGCACAAAAAGCGCGCCAATAGCAGTAAAGGCGTGGAGAATGTGCCATGCGGAGAATGTGTTCTTGTTCCATCCCACTGTTCCCTCTCATTCCTCGGCCCATTCCATGACTCCTTCACAAGAATCAACGGCTGCCACCGACACGTCAATAACACGTAATTTCTGCTGCTCGCATGAAAAAAAAGAAGAAAAAGCATTGGTCGTGAAAAGGGAAAAGGACGTTTCCATGTGAGGGGATATCCATTGGCAGGTGGCGGCTATCGGCGACAAATTCGTAGGAAAAGGAAAAGGGAAGGAGTGAGTATTTTGATGCAAAAAATTACTAGTAGATCAACAAATATTTCACAATATGGTCGACAATCCCAACACTCCTGCATAATCTACAACTGTCACTGTATTCATGGTTGAATGGAAAATTTTGTACATTCCTGAGTGACGTTGAGTATAGCCATGAACAGTATATACTTGTTATAGCTGGCTGTTGCTCCGTAAAACAGCATTTCCTTTAGTGTAGTTTTTTTTTGTGGAAAAATTGAGAAAGCACCAAAATATAAAGCAAGATAGTAACCAAGTACAAATTTTGATATAATGCTGCTGCATATATGCAGTTTCTACAAAAGATCGGGGGGATTCTTCTTAGCCTAGGGCCCTCGTTTAACTTGTTTAAAATCATCTTCTCATTTGGAAGAGTAGGTAACTGAAACTATTTATGTGATACAATCTTGCCTAGACCATTAATATATCTGGATTGGTTCAATTGGGTGAAAATATGATTTTTTTTCCATTTTCATTCTTCTTGTTAGCACCCAGACTACTATTTGGGAACTACATAAATGACCCGAAGCTTTACAAAACCTTAAGGTCTAATATTTTAGTATGTCCATGGTTTCGGCAAGACAGCTTAAATAAAATAGTGCTTCCACTGATCTAGAAAACGTATATTATTTTAGTGGCATAATAATGCCGCCAATAGGACAATCGAAGACATAGAGAATGGGCCCTAGACGCCCTCCCAGGGGCATGCAACCAGAGGACCCCAAAAGCAGCAGGCACGTGCAAAACTTTCCGTTCAACCTATATCACCCAACACTGTGCATTAAAAAAAAATCAACTAACTAAACATTTCATACAACTTTATTAGTATTTTTCTAAAGTTGTACGTTAGGAAGGCATTCATTGACAACTCTAAGGACATTATTGGGACAACCAGAAAGCGTGTCTTCATGTGCATATTTTACAGATCGCACACATGTGAAAAAAAATAGAAGAATCTAAGGAGAATGGATCCGAGGACACAGTCAAGTATATTGCCAACAAGGTATTTCTCCGGTAAGCCCCTCAAATTCGATAATAAGTCAGACACTGCCCAAGCCCCACCCACCTAGTAATTACTTACTGTCATCATACGACATGTATATGTCCGTTCCTATTCACACTTTCCCGCCAGTGGTAAACAAGGCCGTTCTACCTCCGCAAGATATTGGAGGGAAGGGGAAAACAGCAAGTGCTCTCTCTGTGTATTTGTGTGTATGAACACCCTGAAAATGCCCTGCACAAAACAAAAAAAAAACCATGGTTGGCGTATAACAGACACTTAACACATAGAGTTGTCACATGCACCGATGACGTGCAAAACAAGAGCAGCGTGTGGTGTCGATATTGGGGGGGGGGGGGGGGGGGGGGGGGG
>JACMIJ010000071.1:25298-36226 GCA_014805365.1 Koerneria luziae | reverse complement strand
CATATAGTATCATAATATATTTTTTGACTACGTTTTGACACACCGTGTGACGCAATGCACTGATATTACCAACAACTTTAGAAAAAAAGATGAATACGAAAGAAATATTATTGGCTTATCTGACTCCGTTCTGTACAAATATCCGACTGTCGCTATGTACTTAATATTAAAGTTTTCTACAGTTCAGATCAGTCAACAAACTTGTGAAATGACATGGAGTTGCGTGCAGTTTAAACATTTTTTTTTGCAAATTTGGGTAATTGGAAAGAAACCTAACATCTGTATCATACAGAGACAGTCGGATGTTTGCAGAGAACGGAGTCAGGTAAGCCAATAGTATTATAAGCAACGATTCATTGGAAGTATCACATTAACGTATACTACGGAATCTTATGCACTGATTGAAACACTGGACTTACGGCAATTCCATTGATGCATAACATAATGAAGATCGGATTTGCTTTGTAGTCGCGATGGGTGAGAATACGGTAATACACGAACAATGCAACGGGAAAAGTGACTATTCCCAGAACCGTCATCACGCTGATATACGTATAGTTCGAATACACTAATGTCTGAAACAGATACACCTTTTGGCAACATGACAGCATAGGAAATGGTATGCCGTTCCTAACTTTATCTTTTGCATGCTATAGGACTCACGAAAGTGTCCGAAAGGTGAAATACGTATTAGACTCACGAAAATGCAAAATAAACTGTTCCTATAACGCAATTCAAATACATGTCTTCGGCCATAGTTAACAGGAATATTTGAGTACCAATGTGTACGTTTAACAAGGAAATAACTGTGTAATCAATAGCAATGTTGTGCCTGCCTACTTATCGGACAAATTCTTGAGCCCTCTAGAATAGTCAGTTGTTCACAATGAAACATTTACAACGTATACCAGAATGTTGATTACTAGCAAGGACATGTAATTATTTGTTGTCGGATCAATTTATTTTGCATTTTCAAGAGCCTAATAATGTTCACGCATGCTGATGTATATGGTAATGTTCCAGCCATAACTTCCCTATAAATGGCTGAATAGGAAGATTGCAGGTTTCCTATTCTTTCATATAATACAAAGCCGTTCTACCTGCTAACAATAAGTAAAAGTTCATGAAGATCAGACAAAACCGATGCATGGGCGACATTGTAAAAACACAACGAAAAAGTAAGTTTCAAAGCAGAGGAAAGTAGTTTTCATAAGAAACGATTGCTGTTAAAGGACTTATGTTCTCTGTCGCCTACTAACATCAGATGTGTGGTGATTTTTGAGTACGTCTGATTATTTGCTCACAATCTGGTCTCAACTACGCCTGTTCTTTGTTCTTTGCAATTCAACGACAGCAATGTGGAACAGGAGACTTAAGAAGAAGAAAAACGTTCTAGAACTTGGCATGTTCTCAAGTGTCGCACGCAGCATTAACAATATGCGCACAAAAAATTTTTTGATGATCAAAATGATTGAATCCGATCAGACAAGGAATATATTACAGCAGCACTTTTTTCCAATGCCCGCATAGTCTTATGTTTGCAGTGGAACTTGAAGAAATATGGCTTATTGTCATTCATGTATTATTTCCTTTTCTTATTCTCTTTTTCAGCATATGAAGCCTCATTAAACATCCAATTGGTATCACACAAGAACTTGCAGAAGTATCAACCATGCTCGAGGAAGCTATGATTTACGTACGGTACAGTATTTCCAAAAGAGAGTTTACTACTGTTGTAGTTTGGCTTTTGTACAAAACATCAACAGTACAAACGTATTAAATATTGTATTGAAACAACGAATTCCAAACGGTAAAAGTAAAATAGTATCAAGGGAACAAATAATCACGATCCAAACATTGTCAGTCCGTGTAAGTACAAACTCTCACCTGTGTGTCTGCCTGCATGAGAACGTGTGAAGAAAAATCGGCTACGGCTGAGGAATCGGGAAGAGTGTTACCTGAAGGACATATGTGAAGCTGAATACGAGGCGAAAAAAGGTGGTGCTTACGAGCTGCTTTCATGATCATCAAGAAACAACCACAACGAACATGTCACAGACAAATGAGCCCAGACATATTCCTGACTTGTGACTAACGTACAGGATGTTGAAAATTTTGAACTGGAAACGCTACAGGAGGCCCAAATTTCCATAGAAACATTCCACAGGATGTTGAAACAGCTGTGATTGGTCACAGTGTGGATTTTGTATGAATGAGCCTCAAAATTGGAGTGTTTACAATACTCTTCAGTGCTAGTGTGTTTATCACACTCATTTCCTGAATAGGATAATGAAATACCTAAATTTGAAAGAAAATGAACATTTTAAACACGCAAGCATTGAGGTTTATCTTTCATTGAAGTTTACGTTATATGCTCTAATGTAAATAGTGACATTGTACAGAGGAAAACGGCACTTATTCCTTTGCATACAATTAGCACATACTAAATTCTTAGAAACATAAGTTTTTTTTTTCAAAGGTGGAACACAGTGTGCGCATAACGCATGTTCACAACGGCACATCTGTGTTTCACTGGTCATATGAAAAATGTTTTGTGTATTTGTTCATAATTTTTTTCCTTAAACGACTACGCATGCATTGTATCCATATTGTCATCGTTTCCTCTCAAAATTCGACGCAAAGTTACCATTGGAATATTTGACTCCGCTCTGTACAATTATCCGACTGCCGCAATATATGTAATTTTATAAGCATATTCCAGTTTATTACAGTTCAACGCAGTTCAAAGGCTTGTTAAATGGTATAGGTTTGAGAAGAATTTCAATGCTTTCGCAAATTTGTGGAATTGGAGAGAAACCTAACAATAAGATTTGATCATACAGTGACAGTCGGATATTTGTACAGAACGGAATCAGTTAAACCGTACATTCCAACTTTTCACCGATAATGTCATCGATTGCTCAAAGAGCTGGTAACCATGTTTCATTTCTTAAAATAATATAAGAAAGAAACAATGTTGAGCTGAAAATAACACAATTCACGTTACAATGGGAAATTCTTTCACAAAAGCAAGATATTGTACCCAACACTTTGTCGTTGTTCAATGCATAGAGTAACGTATGATTATCTCCTTAACATCCTATTGTTACATTTTAGCTTATGATCTATCCGACACGTTAAAGTAAAATAAGCCTTGTATTTTTAATGTTTCTGAATAAGACTACGAAATTATTAATACAAAGAAAAGAGTCTTTTAAAAACTGCAGCACTATTTTGGCTTATTTGAGGCTTATTTTCTCTGACTATTATCGAAGGAGGAATAAGAAGCCTCTATGCTTCGAATGCTGAACATGACTGCTTCTAGCTTCGGTAATCTTTAGCCATTGCCTTCTTCATTCGACCTTCAAATGCGTTTGTTCTCACAAGTGTTGACGTTTGAAGAAGGAAGTAGGCGGGGAGGAGCAAAGTATGCTCACACGTGAAGTATATATCTGTCGGAAAGCAACACAAATCGGCTACCGTAATCTTTTAGCATAATATTTATTAGATACATGCGGTCACTGAAGCACGTTTAAATATGATAAGATTCAAAACGTTTTGTACAATGCTGGTTATTGTATGTACAAAAACAACTAATTGTAAGAAAAACAACAACAATATATAATATTATTATAAAACGTTCGGAATGGCGCACGACACCATTGAACAGTACGATCTCATGAAAATTACAATTATTATGTTATTCGAACAAAATACCGCTTACAATAGCGTACAAGTAACTGCTAACAATAAGCAATTGAACAGTAATCTTTACATGAAATTGTAAGAAAACGGTTTGATGCAACACTTGCAAGGTATTATATAATACATAAAGGGCGCTACCAAGAATGAGAACTGCTTGAGCAAGAACCATCCAGGTGAGAACTCTCGGTTCACATGGACATTCAAATTAGCCATAGAAGTATACCTTTTTCGAAAGTTCTCATCCTAGTACCGCATTGAATGAGAACTACCGCTTCTACAAATCATGTCATATCTCTCACATCATGAGCTTTTAAAATTCAAGGAACAGACCTGAGAATATTGCAGTAAAATGTATTCGGAATGTCCTAACAATAAGTTAGCTAGGAAAAAATATTGTTAATATGGTCGGGAGTTCAAAAGAACAAGCATTGCGCCCTGTAGTAAACGCTCTGTTTTCCAGTGACCTCTTACAGTAAAAGGAAAGTAAGGTTCTCCCGAATCAAGGTTTATTCGCCTGCGGGGAGTCCCGAAGAGGCCGGGACACGTCCCCTCTCACAGTAACTCATTGTCAGTGTAAGAGGTAACTGAAAGCTCACTGGAAACATAGGAGCTTACTACAGCGGCTGAAATACTTCATAATATGTAGTATCGCAGGAGACACAACCATCGATTCCATATTTCTTCATTTCGCTGGCTTGTAGTTGCTTATTAATACTCTTCTTCCTCGTCTCCAAACGCTGCTTTTACCGTAACCACAGTCTGAAACATCTTGTTTTGTTTGGTGATACTCATAGCATACACTGTATGCTGTATAAAACTGCTACAATTAGGGATTACTTGCTAAATAAGCATCTCATAATGCGAGTTATATTCATTCATCAAGACTTGGTTCGTAAAGGCATACAGTATGTCGCATACTACTCATTGTCAATACTGAAAAAAATGAGTGTTTTAAATACTCAAGCACTATTCAGGCTCATTTTAGGCTCATTTTTCCCTGATCATAGTAACATTGTGTTAAAACGATGCTAAAGAAGTAAGAGGTTCTAACATATCAAGCAAGCGTGACGACGGAGACGGCGCCGCTTACGCTTCTCGACGGCTGCGTCGCGCATCGCGTATCGCACGGGAACGGAATGATCGCACGGCGCATCGTGTGCGAGAACGCGAGCAGCATCCAGAACGGGCAGAGACAGGCGAGGAACAGACAGATGTTCATCGTCAGGCCGATGTAGAACTGCCCGAAGGTCGACTGACGAGTGATGTCCGGTGCGTAGCGAATCACGCACTGTAAAACAGAACTTTGATGAAAACTGGCACAACAACTAGACTGATCTAGTAGACTAGACTAGTCAAGTCTGCTAGGGGTATCAAGTATACTGGACTAACCCAAAAGGGCCCAATAAAGGATGAGCTAAGGAGTTCTAGAACTCAGACGTAATGTATTGTGTAAATGAAAAAAAACTGTCATGTTTTGTATGTGTACAACAATCGGAATTGAAGAAATGTATTCCTGTTGCTAACAATAAGAAGGGTACTCCCCCCTCCCTAATTGTAAGAAAAGTGTAGTCTTAGTCATATACTTCATTACAGTATACATATGTGTGTATACGCGTGTCTATACATATGTGTCACAAAGCTACATGTGGCACAAATATAATATTTGGTCGGTTGAGTTGGTCCCTAACAAGGAGAATCAAACACTATTTATTTCGGTGCTGTCCCCACTCAACCTCGCCCAATGATCGTTCACTGGAAGCACCACTTTCCTCTCATGTTTGCTCCTACTCTTCCAGAACAACTATCATACGAGATCGGTGCACGGCGTTCGCGCTTCACGTGCACGCTTTTCCTGGTTCGGCGCGAAAAATTACGCGCACGTGTAGCGCGGACACACCTTTCTATGCTATTAAAGGCGCGATGAGAAAGTTTTGCGACGCCTTGAACCAGGGAAAAGTGTTCCCTAGTGATATAACAATGGCTATGAGAAAAATTTACTCGGACTTTTGCAGACGCTTCGAAAAAGCAAGTCAAACATCGCTCGAGCAACTATTTCTTACGTAGTTTTGTTGGACGAAAATCATGTTGAAGCATCAAAAGTCGCGAATGATGGGAAGAAAACTGTCAATTCTATACTACTTTAATGGGGGCCGGAAACCGTCAGTTTACCGAGGAATTTGCTTATGTGTATTCCCTGGTTAGAAAAGTGGCGGGTCAATAAAACAATCGTTATGAACTCATTATTAACGAATGAAATGACGGTTTTCTTCCCCCTTTGACTGTTATAATAGTTGTAAATCTCTATTTTAGCAACAGATTACTTTGAAAACGACGTATGTTTTGAGTTCCACATTGCGTATATACAGTGTAATTTTTGACACTTCTATTGCTTGACCAGTTTGGAGGATAGATTGTCAAATGTTATAATAGTAACCACATTGCTAGTTAACTTACCAATAAGCTGAAGTACATCGCAAACGTGAGGAATGACGTCACCGCCGAGATAATAATTCCCTGTTCCTTGGCATTCTTTTGATTGATCCTCCGTCGAATGCCAATCGATGCAATGATTAGGAGGATGTTGATCAGGGCGGTCAGGCAGGTCATCCCGATGAAGTACACCGTATTCAGTAGTTGCCAGAACTAGAAAAAAATATCAATACGACATGTTCACTTACCTTTCTGGCAATTTTGCTCGTTAACCTTTTTTTCAAAAAATTACCAAACGTCTTGTGCTTTCGGGTGCGTTCGTCTACGTACCTATGATCTACTAATAAAAAAGGCAAAATACGTTGCATGGCTCGTGGTGAAGCCAATTTATGAGCAAATAATCCATAATGCTATTCAAAAAGTTAACGTAATGCAGTACATTGATAATCTTATTGTTAGGACAATGGTCATCTCATTGTTAGTGCAAACGAAAGCATACATCTCCATCATCGGCAGTGAGTGGAATGACAACCGGTCGGCCATCCGGGTACGTGAACTCCGTGAAGACGTTTCCCGTGTACGCTGAGGGCATCGCGATTCCAACGGGCAGAACGACGATGAAGAACAGCGACACGTAGAACACGTGACGCTCGTGCTAAAAGAAGGCACATATTGTTGTTATGGAACAGAACTGTTCTCACAGCTTTTCACCGTCCCTCATATGGCTACCTAATTTGCATCTTTGGACACATTTATATTCAAATAACAAAGATGCCAAAATATATTCCTGAAATGGCGAGTATACAACTTATTGGCTTGTCAATAACAAAGTCATTAAAAGGGTGTACATGGCAATTATGATGCAGTATTGATTGTCCTAATTGTAAATCCAATTGATCTAGTGACGGATAACTTGTTGCATACCGTTTTCATCCAGAACGGGAATGTGATCATCAGAAATCGATTCAACGCAATGAAGAAACACGACTGCAACTGCACGCCTGAACAGAGCTTGACAGTAGGCAACTTGAAGAAGTTACGAAACCATTGCTTCCTTATGATAGACGATGATAGACGATAACCAAACTCGTACGGCCTAGATGTTATGGCAAAGCGCACATAGAGGTGCCTCATCCGCTTACAATGCATGGGTATTGCAATCACAGAGTGACTTGTATCAAACCGATCAACCCAAGCAAGGGAGTATAGGAAGTTGAATTCGCTAGCAATGTTTCCAAGACGTGTGATATTACAGAACCACAACATCTTTGAATGGGACAAGAACAAAGGGTTAAGGAAAGCGTGAGTTCCCCCCTTGTTCGAGGAACACACTGGTTCGGGTCCACTTGAAACAAGGGTGGGAAAAGCCTGTGTACCTTCTTTTTTGTAGCATGAACCATGATTTCACAATGTATTTGAATTGCCTCATTCTCACAGAAGTAGCTGATCTCACTTGAAAACTACGTATTTCCGTGACCAACAAGCAATCATGGTTTCGCAGCTAAGTAAGACACATGAAACAGCTAACCAACCTTCGGCAATATACTCCAAAGCCAGTGCGGTCGTAGCAACATTCGCATCGTTCAACCAGAAATAGAAAGGATGGAAAGTGTAGACCATGTTTGCCACGTTGAAGACCATGTATAGAATGAAGGTGCAGATATCCTGCGAACACAAACTATAGTATACACATAGCAGCAGTACTCATTGCAGCAATAAGCTATATGCGGTATCAAACTACCGTCAAAAAGCCATTATATGAACGGCAAGCTATGCGGTTCATTACCCGAGTCTCGTCAGTTATATAGACGAAATTTTGCGTAGATTGGCTATTTTTTTTATCAACTCTGACCAACAAGAAAACTTCCATCATTACAGGCAATTGCATTGATCTGTTCCAACACGATTGTAACGGTAATGTTGCATTAGAAAAGGCTAAGGAAACCAGAGAAAACTTTTCGCAATGGTTTGAAATCTCGCTTTAGGACCCACCATCATTCAAAATATGTGTTGATCCAATACAAGTTTACTCGACTTTAACAAGGATGATAGATCTGTAAAAAGCACAGAACATACCGCGATACCATTGATGCTGACCATGATGAAGATGGGATTTGCTCGATATTCCTTGTGGGTAAGTAGTTTATAATAAACGAAAATAGAAACTGGATAGGTGAGCATGGCAAGTATCGTACATATCAGAATGTACGCTGATGTAGCGTTGATTAGGGTCTGAAATAACATCATAAGCATGATAGTAATGAGATTTTCTACAGTAAGATCCGGTATGACCAGAACACGCTCAAGGCTATAACTGAAAAGTATGACAGCTCTTTTGATAATAGTTTTTTGTTCAACTATGGCATGTGCAGCAAATCACAGCATTCTTACGCTATTTACCGACCGCTGTTTTGAAATTCGCATAAGTTTTTCATCTAACTTCAAATTCGTTTTGTATCTCTACGCGAATGAGGATGATTAGACCGGCGGTTTTCCTATGATAACACACTTGTTTACCGTGCATGCCGTAGCAGTAGCTAATTTTTGCCTGTTTTTTCCTAATCCATTAAAGATAAAGCAAAACAGTTACCGTTGTTCCATCCTCATACATTTTCAATATGTAGCCTGTTCTTCTCTCAAGCGTCGAACCACGTGCACGCTGAAGGGAACTTTTATGTTTCAATGGAAGTTGAAACTAGAAAAAAAGTGGGCCGGCCTCGGAAAGTCACGTACACGGTCTAATGTCAATATAGAAATATTCCTGAAGAAAGAAACATTTTGGCGGGAAAATTTTCAAAGATATTCATTGTTACCACCTCCTTCAAGTACCTTCCAGACTAAGATTCCCAGGAAGTACCGGAAAGTCAATGTCCATGTGATTCTGTGTAGTTTGTTTGGAGCAAAAATGTGCTTGGAAACACCAATGTAGCATGGAAATCCCAAAATAGTCCGGTTTTTGACGCAATACTAGGTTAGTGAAACATCTTTGGAAGCTCAGTGTGTGGGAATATTGCATAACTAAATCTAAAAACGAGCCCTAATTGTAAGCTTTTTGTCGAGCGCCAGCAGCATTGTAATTTTTTGAGGGAGAAATGGTTACGTTCTCTAGACATTTAATAAACGAAGTTGAATGCCACATGTAGAGAACGAAAGCGACTATTCACACAGTACTAACAATAAGTAGCTATATTATTTCTAACAAAATTGAATCATTAATCTAGCACTTTCCGTTAAACAACTTGTCTTTTGCTTTCAAGTATACAGGAAGAAGTTCCTACAACGAAAAATAATACGCCCAATTGGGGATACCGTTGTCGAGAGCAATGTCCGCAGTGGGAAAACGTGTTTAAAAACGGAACCAGACATTGCGATCTAAGAATTCTAACAATAAGAGATCGGAATAAGTTCGCTTCTTGTTAGTGTTCCAATGTTTCGTCTGGATGCGATCTTGGGAAAAGACGAGGATAAATCGTTCGAGTGACAACACTATTAAAAAATTGTTTAAGAAGGGCAGAAATACATATTCCGTTGTATATTTAAATACTACACATTCTTAAAGGAGGCCAGAAACCGTGAATTCTCGGAGGCAAAAAGCCAACATTTCCTTATACAGTTCCTTCCCTCACAAAAGTTGCGGGTCTCTAATACACGCAATTTTGCTAACACAAAAGAATGGTTTCTGGTCTCCTTTAAAACAAATATCGTGTTTGCTCACAAGTATCCATAAAATGGCAATTTTCAGTTTGGTGAGTAATATTATCGTTGTGCAAGAGTGCAATAGAATTGCAAACCGGATAGGTGCAGAAATAGTCAGACCTACCGCAGGCACATATAAAAGGAACAGAACAGTTCATAAGATAAGATGTTACGAATCACTGATGCGTGAACATACATATGCCACAATGTACCTAACAACAATGAACAAGGATATTCGAATCGAGAATAAGAATGAGGGAGGTGTATACAACTACGGTTCCGATAACTATGTATTCTGGTGTGTAACACAACTGTGGCTGGTTTGTGAATCATCTCATTCTTAGAGCAAGAAAAAAATTACAACTCATTTCATTAGCAGCGCTGTGTAGGTCATCTTATTGTTAGGAGCTTGGAGATGGAACAGGGCATCATGGTAGCGTGCAAGGTTCTTACTTTCATAAATTACTGCAGAACAATTGTAAGTGTTTATCTTATTCACGAGTTTTTATCTTTGAGTTCCCTCTTGTCGTTGCCTATATATTCCAAGGCACACAATGTCTATAAAACTATCTAAATACAAGCTAGTAGTGTTGTACCTTATTTCTAAAGTTACGATATCAACGTTTTTGTTTCTTTTCGAGGCATATATAGTAGCTTGTAACAAACAATATAAAAATCTACTTGCAAGCACTATCTATTAGAAGCAATAGCCTGAGGTAATAAGGAGATGACAAATAACAAACGTATGTTTCTTTCTTTGGTTATACGGGCTCATTCGCATATGCATATTCTTATCATTTCATGCATACATTAGGATGATATAAAAAAATAAATCAAAGGAGTATAAATTTGCAATAGGACTATTAACAGTGACGACTTGTTCTAACACATAAAACACTTCCTTGAAACATGAAGATGACAACCTATAATATTTCGAAACAGAAAAAGGCATAACAAACACCGATCTCTTGCTTTCTCTCTACCATTTCATTCACATCTTCCATCCCTGGCGAGTTTTTTCTCGTGACTTCATGGGAACATTTCTGGTGCGGTTCCCATAATATCCTCGGGCGTGGTCCCACGACGACTTTTGCTCC
>JACMIJ010000071.1:6820-25198 GCA_014805365.1 Koerneria luziae | reverse complement strand
CTCGTGACTTCATGGGAACATTTCTGGTGCGGTTCCCATAATATCCTCGGGCGTGGTCCCACGACGACTTTTGCTCCGTGTTCTTGCTGTAGGCGAGATGGCTCCAATAAACACATGGTGAAATATGATAAACGTTTAAGATGGGAGTTGTAATATTAATATAAAATTTTAAAGCAATTTAAAAAATAAAAATAAATACGAGTGGATAAACCACGTTTGGAAGATGTAACATATAAAGAAATAATAGGCTGAAAGATAGAAGTTTTATTTTCTTCATCTAATGTACCTCAAAAAGAAACCGACGACTTTACTTTTGTTCATGCATCAACAACAACATTATTGGTAACAATCGGCCACCTCGTTTTGGGATACTTTAACATTGAGCAACCCGTTTGTAAGACTATTATAAATTTCAATGAGATCCGTATTTTTTTCATACGCTAGAGGATTACCCCGTTTTCGAAATATGGAAACAGTGCTTTATGTTGGTCTAGTCGATTGCGTGCCGGACTACCAATCGGAGGGTCAAGAGTTCGATCCCCCTTGCCGTCACCCGCACCCAGGGTGTTAAGAAATGAGGGTAGTGGTGAGCACAGAGTAACCACAATTTCAATCTTCCCCAGTGTCCACGCAACACTGTCGGTAGTGTAGCCGAATCAACTCGGGGCGGTCCACTGGGTACCCAGGCTAGGGCTTGTCCTATCTAGACGGGAAGCCCCGACCGTGCGAATGCAGAAATGGTGTAAGGAAGAAGGAAACAGCGCTGTTAGTTTTGTGCCATCATGAGAGTGAATCGCTAAAGCTTGAACCTTCCAGGCAAGGCTTTCGAGCATCATTCTCATGTCCATCGAGATCGAATTCTCTGCCCGTTCACGTTTCTTTGCCGGTGGACGCACGTGCGTCGCGTATAGTTAGAACATTCGCAGCTGACGTGCGAACCTCGCAATCTGCAATTCGAAGTACAACGAAACTGCAATTGTTGAAAGTTTTGCCTCGTTGTTGTTCTTTGTCGCCGGAAGATGCATACTTAGCACGGCGCATGGAAACTATTCCTTGATCTCTTCCTTACACCATTCCCGTTTATTATACAGAATCGATGCCTTCAGTCTTGATGAGTTAGCGTGGAGGATCTTAAATCGTGGTTACTTGATTCTCATTACTAACAATAAGCATATATCTAAGTCCCTTATCTCCTTAATCTTATTGTTAGGATGGGATCCTTTGAATGACAAGTCAGCTCTCACCAATCCCTCGAGAAGCAATTCCTTGATTACCGGTACAAAATTGGATATTCCTTTGTTCACTCTTCAAAGTCTTTTGTGATTGCATGGAAATGAAGTATAATACAATGTTATACATTAAATTGGCAACGATACGCTGTGTTAGATACAAAAGTAAATCTTATTGTTAGCTCGCTTGCTTTTACGAGAAAGATGTTGCTGTTACCGTTGCACGTTCGTAATACGTTTGTAATATAAGCATAGCATGTTTGGAACATTACTCCTCGCGTTACCGTAGCTCCCCCTTCCTTCCAAGATTTGCGTGGTACTGAAATGAGAACAAATATCACGGAGGTTTTTGGCCTCTATGAAATAAACATTTCTGGAACACTCACTTCTTTTACCGTAGTATCTCTGTTAGTTCCTCGATGGGTGCATATTGAGTTGAGTATGATCGACAACAATTTCCGAAAGGTACATTGTAGAGAATGTACGAAACGACACACATGTAAGTGTTATTGTTGGAAAGTCCGGACTACATTTTGTGAAATGCACGTAGTCATACAAAAAAAATAACAACAGCAACAGTATGACTCCAAGCACAGAAGTTGTGCTACTGGGATATATGGCTTCGACGAATAGCGTCGAATACGTTAGAAAAATTAAATATATACTATTGGCATACCTAACTTCGTTCTTTACAAATCCGATTGTCGTTGTATAACAAAATATTATTGTTATATTTTTGCCCAAATCACACAACTTTGCTAACAATAAGTATCCAAATTTGTCGCAACCTTATGACGTTTCCCAAATCCTGTTATGAACTGTGAACAATACACTTGCAAAATTAACTATTATATAATATATTGCGACAGTCGGACATTTTGTACAAAACGTAGTCAAGTACCGCTACGGCATCTTCAGGTATTTTCCGTTTCTCCTTGGCACACGATATTGACTTATATGTACATCAGCATTAGAGAAGCGTTCCCGATAAATTGCATGCGCACCGCCGCAGGAAACAAACGAGTCCATTGAGTTTTGGCATAAAAGAGGTTTCGCAGATCTTTTTGAACACTCACAGCACATGCTACAGCCCTGTTTATTCCTGCTTCGTGGTACTGGAGTTACACTTTAGTTCGATCAATGCTTCCACGGTCATGTGTCTTGTTAAAGATAACATTTTTGTGTATTTTCTATTTTGCTCCAGAACGCCGGTGTTGATTTCCCATCAAATAACAGTCATTGAACACCATGACACCACTACACCACTACACAATTTGTTACGAGCTCAAGGAGTAAATGTAGATTACCGTATCCTGCGTACGTGTGTACCTTTCAGTAAGAGTTCGAAGAATTCCCTGTCAAGGGATTTCAGCGTTAGCAGTAATACATAATCATCAGAAATCAAAATTCAAGTATTCATACTACAAGTAATAGCTTACAATGAGCTGAAGCATGTTTTGTGATGTCACTGACAATAAGATTTCAATGTGTTCCTTCATTAGTAGGGGGGGAGTTGGTCGATTAAGTATTCCATTAAAAGGCGGCTGGCTGAAGGCTGAAGTAGCAAGTTATGTGAAGAAAACCGAGCATATTCTTGCATCCTGGGCATTTTTAATGGAGGCCAGAAACCGTTGTTTTTTGTTAGCAGAATTGCGTGTATAAGAGACCCGCAACTTCTGTGAGCGGGGCAAGTATATAAGGAAATGGTGCATTTTGCCTCCTAATTGTAAGCATATTGCCTCTCACAGTTCTCCTACCACGAAATGACGGTATTACAGTACCCTTAATTATAGGGACAATCCCATATGCGCACAAAACATAAGCGTCTGTCGATAAGCAACCAAATTTTAGTATTTGGTCCTAAATTGGGCATAACTTGAGACTCATATTGAAATATAGTTAATATTTAGCTTAAGGTGCAAGTCATTTTGTGCGCTTATGGGATCATCCCTAATTATACCAGTTCAATACGCAGACAATGTACACACCATCTTATTGTTAGCAAAAATGAGAGGGTGGTGTGGATTGTTGAATAGCCCCACAACGTCCTGGCCTTCTCAGGACTACCCGCAAGGCGAAATGCCTTGAAAAACGGGAGACTTTGCTTTTGCTTTGCTTTGCTTTGCTTTGCTTTGCTTTGCTTTGCTTTTGTGGATTGTTGAGCTGCTGGGAAATGTCGCACGAAGGACTCGACTAGGGTCACAACGAAAAGTCGGTGAGGGGGGGGGGCAAAAATATGATCTTTAAACGAACGAATAAAGTATGTAAAGTAAATGCTATTGCATTTACTTGTATTACTTATTAATAACCCTATTTATCTTACAAAAGTAGCATACGATGGCAACCTCAAGAAGGTCAAAAGTGTTTTTTTTTAATTTTTTTTTATTTCAGGGTATCGATTTTCGTTCCTTTCATACTTTCGATCAGTTTGCAAGCCCGCCGGCCAGATCGTGCATCTGGTTACTCATGTTGGAAGCCTTCTCACACCCACCTTTGCACGACGGCCTGTATAAAGTTCGCTGATGAACACAGTGGAACAGAAATATAGTTTACCTTACTCTTTCTTTCATTTTCGTGGTTTTATTAGCTGTTATTTATTTTATTAATGTAATTATTATGTTTTAATAATTTACATTATTGCCAATATTTTATTAATTATTAACTTCAGGATGAATTCCGGGGTTCCTTTCCTTCTGTTGCTCATCGCAATGCTCTCATTTGCAGAATGCCGGTATAGCAAATCATACAGTCGAATATTTAATATATCAAATAATTTGTTTATATGGCCATATAAAGAATAAATATTATACTTTTTTTCAAAAATTTGTGTAGCCATGATATTCATTGCCATGTGCTCTAGTGAATTGAAATTGTATATGTTTTTTCAGAGGAGCCCAACGGTATCCACCGCCAATCTCTTCAGAAGAGGAACAAGATTCGGAATAGTGAGAAAGTTATTCATTTTTAACGTACTATTGACATACCTAACTCCGTTCAATACAAATACCCGTCTGTCGCTTAATATTCAAAGTTGCCCAACATATTTAAATTTTTCATCGCTCATTGCAGCTTTATGTACTTGTGAGACTGCCTAACTAGGCAAAAATTTAGAGGTGATAGTAAAAGTTGAATATTTAGCAACAGATGGACATTTTGTGCAGAACGGAGTCCGGTATGTCAATAATAATGTTGTTTCTAACAATCATACATACTTTGTACAGAACGGCGTCAGGTATGCCAATACTACAAGATCCCCTGCTTTCAGCCACGATTACGCTTTCGGCTACAGGAACGACCTCCTCACACGACAGTAGGCTTTCTACCTTTTTTAAAAATAAAATATGATACGTTACTTTACTTTAGTTTTCACCCACAAAACTTGCTGTTTCTAACAATAAGAGTTCTGTGTTTGATCATGCCACACCATATTAGGATAGGGGGCAGAATGTGGTAGGGAGCGCCCTACATCATGCATGAGACCCGGGTTCGATCTCCATTGATTACGTCTCAGATCAACCAAGGCGCTATGCCGCCCCACAGGCTATACGGCCTTGAATCGGGAGGATTTTACACTATGTTAAGCCTCAGAATCTTCCCGCTGGTCTAATTTGCATATTCTGTTGTTTTGGTGTGAGAAGTATTTGTTATCATACGCAAATGAGGTACTGTAGACCGGCGGAAGTCAACATACATAAGAGGATTGTGAATTTAAAAAATTGGGTTTGAACACTTTGGTCATGTATGTCAAACGCTCTCTCATGATCAAAGAAGCATTAGAGATTGTGCAGCAGACATGACCAACGTTTCTAAAACCCGGTTTCCTACACTTTGTATTCCCACCCCACCAAGGCGTCATCCCTCTGGGGTCGGCAATTGGTACTGATAGTTTCACGAAAAGTAATCGGTCTGGCGAAAAGGCGAGCACTTCGGACTTAAAGGAGGCCAGAAACCGTTGTTTGTGTTAGCAGAACTGTGTGTATAACAGACCCCCGCAACTTCTGTGAGCGGGGCAACTATATAAGGAAAAGGTGCTTTTTGCCTCCGAGGAATTACGGTTTCCGGTCCCCTTTAAATGGGCCACAGCTGCCCGGCTCCTTCGGTTACCGCACCGCAGGCAGGCAATAAGGCCTTGATTCGGGAGGACTTTACTTTTTATATGTTGTGCGTACGAAAATTTCGTTCAGCGGTAAGCGGTCACCACAGTGGAATGACGGTGAACTCGACGATCTCGCACGGTTTGTTCGATTGAATGGAATTATTCTCTATCCCAAGAATTTTAAAAAATAGATTTATATACAAATGCAATAAATACAATGTAAATTATTTTAGTAACATTACGTTGAAGAACTTAGGAGCCGTGGAACAGATTTAGCGCTTCAGTGTGCGCATAATAACACCGTTTCATTTGCAGTGTGCTTCGTCGTTAATAATTTTTACTATATCCGACTTTCAATTGTTGTTCAAATTATTGTTAGTGATTATTTATTTTAAAAGTTGTGAGTGCACTAATATATAACTTATAATAAATGAACACGTGATACATTTTACATTTCAGCGGAGAGTACAGTGGAGGACCACGAGTTGGTCCCGGGTAAGATGTTTCGTAATATTACACATAATGCTGACTTAAAGGAGGCCGGAAACCGTTATTTCATTTGCAAAGAATGTGTTCATTGCGAATGTTTTATTGGCCCGCCACTTTTGTGTTCAGGGAATACACAAAAGCAAATTCCTAGGTAAATTGACGGTTTCCGGCCCCCTTGAATACTGATTAGTAATTGCATTCTTGTATGCTTATCATAATCATGTTAGTGAACATGCTGATCGAAGGCCTCTTCCCACCTTCTTTTGTCGACCGCAAAATCGTTTTGCTTCTCATCTATAATAGATTAGCAAGATCATTGGGTAATACTGTTTTGCTTAAGCAACAACCCATCCGGTTCTTATGACGGAGCAAAGTGCGGACCTGGAAAATGCATCCCCGGGCAATGAAGAAGTGGTCGGTCGAGACCACGACAATCCGGTGTTCATCCTCAGTGATAACGATAAACTCTTTATTTATCAAACTACATATGTACATATTATTGCTGTTACAAATACATATTGTAATTGTGTAACAGTAAAAGCAGCCAATACAAAGGAAAGCTGTTGTTGTGGCATCAAGCGATGCAGTATGTACTTTAGACACAAATAAGCAAAAAAAAAACTGGAATTATTTACTCATTCAAGCACAATGTTTTGCTATCAATAATGATATTTGTTATTGAAAGAGAAACGATTGAAGGGTTAAATGTGGTAAAAAAAGCAAATACTCAAGGCTGCCAGATTTTCAACAATAAATAGAATTGTTCTTACAATTAGCACACATACAACGAGTACGTTGCCGAAACACGAAGTACTAATTGTAAGATATTGGTTCAAACGTATTCGCATGATACCACTTGTTATAGTGATTAGTATGCAGAAAATGCAATCTGCTTCATAAGGAAGAATCATTTATTAAGTTATTCAAGCCAATGAAGTTTTTATGAAGTTGTTGAAACCAAGGCACTATGTGTTTTATTTAAACGTGACAAACGCGATCTTCTTACAATTAGGTGCAAAGTGATTCTGTTGCTGATTACTGAAAAAGAACAAAAAAGATGATAAAATGGTGTGCCGTGCCTATTTCCTATTCTGCGTCAGTCACGCCATATTGTGGTAAGCAGAGTCGCAAAAGGCTTCTAAAAGTATAAAATATAGTTAAGTTTGCTGTTACTTGATAAATATTCATGAAGAAACTTCAGTTTGTATAGGAGTAACCAAACAAAATTGTTCCTAGCAATTAACACATGTAAATGTGCGGAAACGGTGTATAAAAGCGTCTTCCATCGCTTCGATGGCCAGTTCAACTTCCTCTTGACATGGCGGATTCCGTTCCCCCCGGTGATATCTCCACCCAACCCGGCACTAAGATCGTCTTCAACGCCCCCTACGACGACAAGCACACCTACCACATCAAGGCAAGTCTTTCCATGCTTCTTATTGTTAGGGTTGTTGTTACTTCTTACAATTAGAAACTTTGTTAAGGAGTTGCCGGAAACCGTCAGTATACCGAGGAATTTGCCTGTGTGTATTCCCTGAACACAAAAGTGGCGGGTCAATAAAACACTCATTATAAACTCATTTTTACGAATAGAGTGGCGGTTTCCGGCCTCCTTTAAACAAAATGATGACCTATCGTTAGTGTTAGTGATAGTGATAGTGACAGTTGTCGCTGATGATGAGTTGGGGAAACCCACAGGGATGAAGGCACAGCGTTCATTGCTTTTCTAAAGTCGTGAGCCAAAAGAAAGTGTGTTGTGTTTGATTGTGAGCATCTTGTAAGTAATCTTAGCAAGGTTTTTGAACTTTCTTTTCCGCTACCCGTTTGCTAATTGTTAACTGCCACTTGCAGATCGTGAACGCGGGTGGTCGTCGTATTGGATGGGCCATCAAGACCACGAACGCCAAGCGACTCGGAGTCGATCCTCCATGTGGAGTCCTCGATCCCAAGGAGGCCGTCCTCATGGCCGTCTCCTGCGATTCTTTCGCCTACGGACAGGAGGTTGGAAAGATTTTTTCTGTAAAATTACTTAGTGTTACTGTGCCTATGGTTTCACAACAGATACATACAATTAAGTACATTTATGCATATATTTGCATGCATGCAATAATACATTTAATTACAATTAGGACAGAGTAGCTTGCACGTCTTGAAAAGGTAGCTAACGAATTCAATTTTCTATACTAGCTATTTAAATTGCTCGGCTTAATATAATACAAGTCACTCACAAGTTACTCTGTGATCTTGATACCCAGGCATTGTGAGCGATAAAGACGCCTCTCTTGGCCGTAACATCTAGGCCATCCGAGATTGCTCGGCTGGTTTGGATAAGATAATTGCATTATGTTATGGTTTTCAAAGGGGAGAGATATTTTCAGAGAGATATATTCAACGAGGTTTTCAATGGTATTTGGAACTGTTGTATGATTCTCATCATACCACAGCTTCCACGGAGCCAGCGCCCACTTTTACCCCACCTTTTGAGCAAAACAAGTTGATTTTACACCTCCTATTTGAATATTTTATGCATTTTTAAGTGCTTTACCCCTCCTTTACAAATGTAAATCTATATTTTACCCCTCCTCTGGAACAGTCGGTTCCAACGGAAGCATAACTATGATTCTCATTATTGCAGGATACGAACAACGACCGTATCACGATTGAGTGGACGAACACTCCCGACGGTGCGGCCAAGCAGTTCCGTCGCGAGTGGTTCCAGGGAGACGGAATGGTGCGCAGGAAGAATCTGCCCATCGAGTACAATCCCTGAAGGCAATCCGCCGCCGGCTCTGTCATCATTCCCTTCGCACACCGAATTCTCTGCTCCCTATTACCCTTCTTCCCTAGACCCCCGCCCCCCCCCCTTCCCCGAATCCACTCTTTTCTGTCAAGGTTTCGCTTGGTGATATCAAAAGGTTTGTTGTGTTGAGAAAATGCTGAATAAAGAGATTGCAGGTTTACATTTCATGATGAGACATATCATACACTTTTATTTCATTCTTTCGAAAGTTACTGCTCTCTCCCCTGTAACCATCTGCCGCCGTAGTATTAGCACCATTTGTGAAGTGAAAGGAGAACAATCTAGGTACTACTATAAAGCAGTGGGGGTTTGTTCTATGCATTGCAAGTTCCTCATTTTTGTGTACTAACAATATGGCATACATGTCATGGAAATTTTATCGAGGAAAAGATGTCCTATCGCGGTAAGTTGAAAGGAATACTGTTTTTGTTTCACATGAGAAATAGTGCTATTACTACGGCGGCTGCAGAAATACATTTTTTTTAATGAAAAACATCAAATTCAACAATGTATTCCGTAAACATAGCTTAAAGATGGAAAACATTTTTCCTATTTTTTTCCTGTTTTCACTTTGGCTTAAGACAGTATGGGTCACGTATTATGCTTGGATAGAGGTGCGAGAACATCAAACAGTGCCTTTACTTATGCTATAACTCAGCATCACAAAACCAGTTGCCAAGATTTGTACACTCATAACTAGTGAAATGGTGCACAGCGTGATTCGGTGATGGAAACATTTGACAAATGTCATTACAAGCGCGTAGCATTTCTTTGTCAGAATGTGCAAGCCAATTAGCACACGAGTATTCCTTGTCAAAAAAAATTAGCAAGTTCATTTGAATTCTTGAATCCTTCTGACATTGATCGAGGAAGTGTAAGTTTCCACTACCGCCGGTCCAATTCACCACATTTTGCATACGAATGCCAAAGTATTTGTTAGCGAAAACAAAGACAGATGCAAATTACAAATTAGCAGTTCATGTATGGTGCAAAAAGACTGTATTTGCTGCTGAGGAAGCAGCTTGTCTTGCACTTTCGTGCGCCTAGACTGTCAGGCACTTTGGGCCGGTTCACACGGCCATCATAATCAGGCAAAACAAATGTGGAAAAAAACAAGATGTTAGTTTACCGTACACAATACTCGAAGAAAAATCAGCCTCAAATAAGCCTGAAAACTGCTTAAGTGCTTAAAACATTTTTTAGGTTTTAAGTATTAGTAGTATGTAGTATATTATACAATTGAAAAAATTAGTATTATAAACACTCAAACGCTAAAAAGTGTCTAGACACTCAAAATATGAGTTCTGCTTTGAGCAGGTTTTTGCTAGGATTAAGAGTTATTGTTAGTATTCTGGTCTCTATCGTCTGACCAGCTTTGGAGTTTACCTTGTTTTTGCATGCGTTTCCTACACAGGCATACATTGAAATTTCAGTAAAAAAAAGTATTTCTACCATGTCATTTTGCACTTGGTTAAAGGAGAAAGAGGGACACTTTCCAAAAAAGAATGCTATGAGATTGAAAGATATAGTATGTGTCATTGTCTTCGTGAAATGTAAACCGGCAAGCTCGTTATTCAACATTTATCAACACAACAGACTTGTGGTATCACCGGCAGGATCCTTGACAAAATGAGGGCGTAGATTCATAAAGGGGGCGGGGACTGGGGAAGGGGGCGTGGATTCAGAGAACAAATGTATGGGACTGAAAGAGGCGGGACTCCTCAGGGATTGTACTCGATGGGCAGATTCTTCCTGCGGACCATTCCGTCTCCCTGGAACCACTCGCGACGGAACTGCTTGGCCGCACCGTCGGGCGTATTCGTCCACTCAATCGTGATACGGTCGTTGTTCGTATCCTGCAAAGATGCAAATAATCCAACAACCCAAAAACCATTCAAGACCTCTCATTGTCAAAATATAACCGTACAGCATTATATACTGCTATTATAAAAAACTAAGCCAACCAACCAAACTCGGATAGCATAGATGTTATGGCCAAGCGAGGCGCCTTTTCGCTCACAATGCCTGGTCACAATCGCGATAAACCGTAAGCATAAGTCATGATAACACTAAAAGTTTTTTTTACTGAAAACTTATCCCAACCTCCTGTCCGTAGGCGAAAGAATCGCAGGAGACGGCCATGAGGACGGCCTCCTTGGGATCGAGGACTCCACATGGAGGATCGACTCCGAGTCGCTTGGCGTTCGTGGTCTTGATGGCCCATCCAATGCGACGACCACCTGCGTTCACGATCTGCAAGTAGCAGTTACAGTTAGTAATTGTGTTACTGGGAAAACAAAGCTTTAGCTAAAGTTATTTACAAGATGTTCAAATAAGCACGTACTTTTCTTTTGGACGAAGCTTCTAGAGCCATCATTTCAAAACTGTTACTTATTGTTTTCCATAAATATCCATCAGTGACTAACATAACAATTGGTCTATATATTGAACAAAGCTTCTAACAATAAGAAGTAACAACAATCCTAATTGTAAGAGTACGAAGCATAGTCAGACTTGCCTTGATGTGGTAGGTGTGCTTGTCGTCGTAGGGGGCGTTGAAGACGATCTTGGTGCCAGGTTGGGTGGAGATGTCACCGGGGGGAACGGAATCCGCCATGTCAAGAGGAAGTTGAACTGGCCATCGAAGCGATGGAAGACGCTTTTATACACCGTTTCCGGACATTTACACGTGTTAATTGCTTGGAACAAAATACGCTAATTTCATACTTGCTGTTTTAAGGAAACACTTTCGTTTTGTAGAAGTGTTAAGAAAACATGTTCCTATTTGTTTTGTGTAATTTTTGATGCTATTTTAGCTAAATAATCTTACTTTGAATGCCCATACAAAAATAAACGTGTTCCACTAAACGCATATCGCTTCCAATGCGCAATTTCCTAAAACAACAGTAATATTGTAAGAGAAAATCAGTATTTCTTAATAACATTCCAGTCATTATAGGCTTGTTTTCGATCTGCCTTATTCTACAGTATTCTTCTATGAACCCCATTTTTCTGTCTCTCAAGCAGCCATTATTCGCATGCCTTGTGAGCATTCATATGTAACAATAAGGATGATGAAGGGGTATTCCTGGTTTTCGGGAACCATCCGCAGTGCATCAACATGGCCAAGCCGAGCAAGGTAAGACATACGTTCTGTAAAGAATCAAAGTTCTATGGTTCACTTTACTTTATGTAAGTTCTGAGGCATCAAAACATTTTGCCTGGATACAGCAAAACACGTTATACATATAATTATAATCTATACGCTGTATATCGCAGAATAACGTATGTGTAGTGTATGAAAAAAAATGAGTGTTTTAAACACTCAAACACTTTTCAGGCTTATCTAGTAGAAACTTTCTGCTGGTTTCAATAACATTCCAGAGATACGAGACGGTTCGGGAGGTGCTCGAGACCTATGCGTTCAATTCGACGCTTCCCGGAATCTCCCACATTATTCGGAAAGGCAGTCCCCCAAGATCACGATTTTTTTGGGTCATCGTATTTATTGTACATTTATTTTTAAGTTAAAATTTTAAAGTAAAGATTGTTAGTATTAGTAGTAATGTTGCAATATTATAGTAAAGACAAGGTAGTATGTTAGGTATTAAAGGCACCGAAGACGTGCAGGCGTTTTGTGTCCAATGGGCTTCCAGGCAAATTTGAGTTCTAGAACCGCAATTATGAGTAAATTGAGAGCAAAACGAGTTATGTTGTCTGATTCTACGCTCCAAAGAACCCTCAAGAGCAACATTCTTATTGTTTGTTCAAAACTTTCTAACTTACAATTAGTGATTACCAGCATTTTTTTGCGTTTTATGGTTCCTGTTTGAAACAGAC
Organism: Koerneria luziae; assembly: GCA_014805365.1. Lineage (NCBI taxonomy): Eukaryota > Metazoa > Nematoda > Chromadorea > Rhabditida > Neodiplogasteridae > Koerneria > Koerneria luziae. Next base: position 12,744 of record JACMIJ010000071.1, on the reverse strand, counting down.
ACATTCCTGACCTCACAGATTGTCGAAAATTTTGTACAGCAAACACTCCAAGAGAACCCTAATTTTTTTCAATAGGATTACGAAATACTTGACACTGAAGAAATGAGTTTTTTAAACACTCAAGCACTATTCAGGCTTATTTGAGGCTTATTTTTCTCTGAATGTTTCAACATCCTGAGAAATGTTTTTATGTTAAACTTGAACCTCCTGGAGTACTCACAGTGCAAGATTTTCGACATCTTGTACACTAGTCACAGATCAGGAATATGTCTGGGTGATACTCCACCACACGTTTGCTTGAACATTCAGGTCGGTTGTACCATCATGCTCTCCACTGTTACGAGTATGCATAAGAAGTTTCTCCGACGACAGAAAGAAACCACCGTTAAGGTGAGTTTTTGGCTTGGTGCTAAAAAAACATAAAGGAGATATTTTTGTTCCGAGGCAGGATTATCTGTTAATAGTTTCAATCGACTCAAACAATAGAGCAATTAGCGTAACTATAATTACAATTATTTTTGTACTTACCATCTCACTTGGCGAGTATATGTATTGTGGTGGCCTGTATCTGTGTTTCAGATGGTTTGGGGTGCCCTCGATTTTCCTGCGGTTACGATATGCTCCCAGAATCCTATCAAGCTCTCAAAGGCCCATCAAGTGAAAGCCATCAGTGAACTGGTACCTCATTCTTTTATCAACATCAAAGTTGCTTTCGTTCTGAAACGATAGTACACTAAAAATGAGCTTGACGAATCACTTACACGTACAATAAACAATCGATTTGTGGAGGAACACTAGCCTTGGTTGTACTCCCTTGTATTTCCAGTGAGCTTTCCAGTGACCATTACAGCGACTCAGTGTGAAGGTCACTGGAAACAGAGACGTTAACTAGCGAAGCAGCAAACTTCAAAATATCTTCTTTTTTTCTTCATGTTGTTGACCTTTACACCTGTTTCCATCATGCAAATTGTTACCACTAATTGTAAGATTAGATGTTGTAGTAAATAGCAGCTACTCAGAGAAAAAACCTTAAATTTTGGGTTTTTGAACGCTTTTTAGTGCTTGAGAGTCTATAACACTCACTTCTTCGACGTAACACTGAAGAAAATGAGTGTTTTAAATACTCAAGCACTATTCAGGTTTGTTTGAGGCTTTTTCTCTAAATATTTACATAGGTCTAATTACATATGTATATTAACATCAGGTGAATCGATCGGCGTTTCTACTTCAAGATCCAATAGACGGTGTTTCTCCAAGAATAGTTTCGGTACGTAAAAGTTAAAGTTGACTTTGGAAGAATAATAGGCTGCATTCCTACGCTAGTCCTTTATGTTCCCTCCTTTAGTCCACGTTCAGCCTCGATGCAGATCTGCTTGAATTTCATATTTTTAATTATTTGAAAATTTTATTTGTAAAAGTATGAGGAAACAAAACAAAAACAAAGGCTTCACATGTCAAAAACATACTCAGAGAGAAATAAGCCTCAATATTTTTTGCTATTTAGATTAACGGATAAGTTATGGTTTGTGCCAATGTATTTTGTGTGCTTATATGAATACAATACGGCCTTAGGACGTGCATGACGAACTGAGCACCGAGCTTGCGTATCTCATGCGAAACACGCCGGAAGACGATCTTGAGAAGGTGTTCTACTCCTACGACGATTTCATCAAACATTGCTCGTTCGACGTGAAACCGTGTAATGAAAGGTACACTTTCTCACAGAAAAGTAACCCTCATTTTTTGAAGGTTTTATGTATACAACTGTAAACTCAAATCAATATGAGTCTTTGAAATATAGATGAAACATGGAAATGAATACAGGGATCGTGCTGCCGTGAATCCAACCCATGTATATGTTCCCTCGATTGCTCGCCTATGGCAGTAGGCACAAGAAAACCATTGCTCTTATTGTTAGAACAATTTTTGGCAACTTGTGCTGCTCAGAATCTCATACACCTTGTGAAGAATATCAGCTTTCATGACGTTCGCAGAAAAATAAACCGGAATTTTTTTAGTGCTTAAAACGATCCTTAGTGTTTATGTAACATCTTTTCTCAGCCCTATTACAAAATAATAATACTGAAAAATGAGTGTTTTAAACACTCAAGCACTATCGAGGGGATTTCGGCTTCTTTTTCTTTGAAAACAAAATAACGAGCACTTTTTGGAGCTTCTTCCGGTCAACTTTTGATGCGTACTACGGTCGATGTTATGTTTTCAATCCGGGTACCATCGGTTCTACCGTGAAATCGCAAATTGGCGGTAGGGAACACGGTAGGTGGTCCTTTTTTGTTCACTCCTTATTCCGCATTAACAATCAAAATTTTAAGGTAAAGCTTATTAGTATTAGTTGTACAGTTAACGAGGAAAAGACAGTATGTTATGTAGTACAGCTACTTGTTGTTAGTAGGTGAGATTAGTCGGTGTCTCTCTCTAACGTCTGCCGCGGTATTTAGTAAACCTCCCCCCCCCCCCCGGATTCCGTGTGCAGGTTTCTGCTATGTAAAGTTTCTGCTATGTAATGGGAATTTCCACTGAGCTTACAGGCAAACATATTCCTCGCTTGTGACTAGCATACAGGATGTCGAAATTTTTGAACTGGAAACACCGTAGGAGGTCCAAATTTCCATAGACACATTTCACAGGATGTTGAAGTATTTGTGATTAGTCACAGTGTAGGTTTTGAATGCTTACAGGAAACTGCGAGGTTTCAAACTCGCGGATTCCAGTGGGTTTGCTATACCGCGACTATCCTCAGGGAGACCACCAAGCCATTTCACAAGCATTATTGCAATATCACCGCGTTTTGAATCCGCTGTTTTCGCGCCAACCCAGAAATGCCTATAACATGTTTGTACGAACATCTCTCTTCAGTCAAGAAATTTGCTGTTGCAAAAATCAATACGACTTATTTCTGAAAGCGACAGTAAATTAATGGTACAGCATAGACCCTTAGAATATAAAGCTTTCGATTTAGGTCTGCTAATCTTCATCTATTCAAATCCCGAAGAATACATCCCTCTGCCCAAAGCCAGGGGAGCACAAATTATGATCAACGCCCAGGTCTGCACTTGTTTTTTGTTGTTGCATTTTTCCACTTTTATTTTGGGGTTGGGTTCAAGTATATAAAGAAATGGTGTTTTTTGCCTTCGAGGATTCACGGTCACTGGCCCCTTTTAATCCATTGATATGAATATTGTTGGCATATCTAACTACGTTCTGTTCAAATATCCGACTGTCGTTATACGTTCAATTTTGCAAGTGTATTCAGCTTTGCACAGTTCATGGCAGGTTCACAAACATGCAAGCTGGTGTAGGTTTGCGGAAAAATTTGATAATTTGTTACATTTTTGCATTTGAAAAGAACCCCAACAATAAGATTTGTTCATGTATTTAGTCAAAGTCGGATATTTGTAAAGAACGAATCAACTGGTCGTTTAGGGGGTTCCATCGTTCCCGCACACGTCCTCGTACAGCATTGCGCCGAAAGTGTCAGCGTCTTTCATCCTGAAACCGGTTTGTTCCGTTTTCAATGGTTCATACACCAAGTTCAGCACCAAGTGCACGCTGTGGTGTAGCGGAAGAATTCTCTCTATGGCAGGAAGTTCACAAAATTATTGTTAAGACCGTCCCTGTGCTGAGGGTGCTAGACTAGAATGGGCTACTTTCTTCTACCAAGATTGCATATTACTATTGGCATACTTGACTCCGTTCCATACAAATATCCGACTGTTGCTACATTATGAATTTTGTATGTGTATTCAAACTTTTCATCGTTCATAGCAGGTTCATAAGGTTGTGAAACGCCATAGGGTTGCTGAAAATTTGAATCTTTTATCAAATTTGGATAATTGGTAAGAAACCTAACAATAAGATTGCTTCATAAAGCGACAGTCGGATATTTGTACAGAAATGAGTCAGATAAGCCAATAATACTTGTTAGTGAGTCTCTATAAGGTTTTTTAAGGTAAGGTTCATTACTTGTTAGTCAGTCTCTTTAAGGTTGGTGGTACCTGTTTAGAAAAACGGGATGATGTAAGGAAGAAGAAGAAGAAGAAGAAGTAAATAAAAATGGCAACCCTAAGCAAATTTCCTCGTCACATGAATCGCTAACAGTAGAACGATTTTAGCCTCTGAATAAATGGCCGATTGCCATTTCAGACCACAACCAATCGTATAAACACAACACGTGGAAGATGTGGATATAAGGAGGATGTGCCCGACTATCTGTACAACACGTACTGCACGGAGGTCCCTACCTTTTCACAGAACAACAAGCCTCAAATTTTGAGCGTTTAAAGAAGGTGTAAACTCACTTTTTAAAGTACTATGTCCCCGTTAACCCTAGCTTGGTCAAGGTGTGGTTGACACTTCTGTAGCTTGTTTAGTGATATAAATGCCAATTGGGTGCTTTATGAGGCTTGAAAGATCGAAAGTCGTAAAAAAATAGCATGTAGCTATGCCCTATTTATTCGTGTTTCACAACAAACATAAGACTCGGGCATAGTAAGAAAAAAGTGCGTTCACTCCTTCTTTAAAGGGGGCCGAAAACCGTCAGCGTACCGAGGAATTTGCTTATGTGTAATCGCTGAACACAAAAGTGACGGGTCAATGAAACATTCGTTATGAACACATTTTTCGTGAATGAAATGACGGGTTCCGGAATCCTTTCAAAGATTCATAATTCAGGCTTATGTGTTTCTGATTGTGAGTGCGCTTTGCTTATGATTATCAAACAATTTACTGTATATCTGTTCTAGGGTTGTCGTCGCTCATGCGCGCAAAAAGCAACACAGGATACGTGCGGATGTTCGAATCCCTTCTTCAGGAAGCTGCAACAGAACAAATACTGTAACATTGCCCGGAATAAGACGCTTAGTATGTGTTTCTGCTATTCGTTTTTAAAGGAACTGTGAAACCGTTGTTTTATGTTAAAGGGGCAGGAAACCATCAACTTACTTTGAATTTGAATATTTGTATTCCCTGAACAAAAAAGTGGCGTGTCTATAAAGCACTCGTTATGAACACACTATTTAATTAGGAATGAAATGACGGTTTACGGCCTCATTTAACCGAATTATAGGTGTGTGTGTGTGTGAGACACTCAACTACTATGGGGGGGGGGACAACTAAGAGTCATAAGCTTGAAAATAAACAAATTTTGCGCAATTGAAATAACGGTTTTCGGCCTCCATTAACTATATTAATAATTGCTTTAGCATTTTGACTTCAGGGAAATGTATGAAGGAAGCAGAACTCGCAATGTCCTGCAGCTGTGAGCAAGCCTGTCATGAGCGCGTCTTTGACGTCGTCACCTCGGCTGCAGATTGGCGATCCAAGGCAGGTCGGTGAACTTTGGAATGGTCTTTGGTCTTTTCCTTGACATCTTTCGGTTATGTGAATTCTGGAATAAGCTAAGATCTTTTGATATCTTTTAATTACATGAGCTGTGCAGTACAACATATGCCAATGAAACGTGCAACAATACTACATACTTGCTGCGCTACGACGTTTGAGAACACAACATTTCAGAACCCGACGTTCTAGAACGTCGTATTCTGAAATATCGTGTTCACAAACGTCGTAGCGCCCTGTTTGCTACGTGTCTCAAGCTCTTGCACCTAAAAGCTGGATCATGAAATTGCCTGAATGACATGAATTCGGACAATTAGAAAGCATGTTCAACTTTTGTGGTGCTAACACCGCATTGTGTACCTTTCAGCGAGACAATTCTGTTACCATGAGAAAGACTGCCCAACACTGGTGCTGAATGGCTCATTGGTCCAGATCTTCTTCGAGGATCTGTCGGAAACTATCGTTGTGGAGAAAGAATCGTACTCGGTATGCTGCGCTAGAATCTGTGGATCTTCGGAAGCAAAAAAACCACTATTTCTTTATATATCATATTTACTTCCCCCCCC
>JACMIJ010000070.1:0-31923 GCA_014805365.1 Koerneria luziae | reverse complement strand
GGAGCACTCATGGTGTATGTTATCAATGTTATTCAAGTATCCGTATTGTAAAGCAATCCTCTTCTCTACCGGGGCTGGACGGAAAAAATTGTTTTCGGAAAAGTGAAAATTTGGGAAACAGAAAAAAACACATCCCTGTTTCTCCAATACGAATACACTCTTTCTACCATATCATTCGAGACTCCCTAACATACAACCCCCTGCAGGCTATAAGGCATTGAACCGGGTGTAGTTTACTTTACTTTACTTGTTTAGCTTTTGTTTGCTCATCTTAATGGTGGAAGAAATAGCAGAAGATCAAGAATCCATGGGCGACTTCGATGTGAAACACGCTGCCGAGTGGAACAAATCAGGTATTCTTACAATTAGTATTAAGACAAAATAACAGATGATACAGAGTTCTCCGAGAAAACGCCAATCGACCCGCTGTGCTATGAGAAGGAACAAGTGATTCTGCTCCAGAGTTGCATCAAATGCACGGATTTCGAGAGGAAGGCCATCAAGTCAAGTACGACGGGTTAACACGTAGAGGCACACGATTCACATCTCTATGCCATAGAGGATACCGTAACCAAGAAGTCAATAGTAGCCGTGTACATTTTAGAATCCACTAGAATTTCACATTTTAGAATTCACTAAGGACTTATTCTTCAGCAAAAGCCAAAGGGTATCCCGTGACAGCGGTAGATTGAGATAGGATTGTCTGCCTTGCAGAACACTGTGTGCCGACGGGATACTTTGACCGAGTGCGTTGTGTCGACTCGAAGAGTCTGTCCCTCCGCCCCTGCGCCCCCGCGGCGTCTCGCCATTCCCTCATCGTCTTCTTCTTCCTTTCCTTCCTTCTCTCGGTCGTTACCGGATTTATCTCCCTCCAAAGGAAAGACGAGTTGCAACGAGGCGCATACATGCGATTAACGCAGAACGCGGGTCAATAACTACTCCTTCCTTCTCTTGACTGTACGGGTACCAAGGGCAGGGGATAGCTGTTGCTCTGCTTGTCATTCTTCCCGACGGAGCTTTCTCTCATTGCCTTCCCATAAGCGTTCCTCTATCGTGCATATCCATTGTGTATTTATAATTTATAAAAAGTAATGAATGTCGGGTTCTATGAGGCTTCTACACTCTAATAATGAGCATACGCACTCAACAGATGAACAAACATACAAACTTTATAGAATTTCTGAATATAAAACAACGGGGAAAAACAAACTCGCATTCTTATCACATCCTATATACAATTGACACGTAAAGATGAAAGCAGATAACAATTCTCTGAATAAAAGGACGAATATGGGGAGAGAAAGCAATCCGGAAGATCACACAAAACACAATACGCCATTCTGAAACCAGACCAGAATACACCTGTATTATTACGCTTTTTTTGCAGATTATCTCAATTTTGAATATTTTTTTGGTATATTTCAGGGCTTAGAGGACTAATAACCATGGCAACGTTGATACTACGCATAATTATAACTAATAACAACAATAATAATACGATGATGCTGCTTCATGTATATTACTTGTAAATGCGTACGAAAGTATATGCCATAGAGGATACCGTAACCAAGAAGTCAATAGTAGCCGTGTACATTTTAGAATCCACTAGAATTTCACATTTTAGAATTCACTAAGGACTTATTCTTCAGCAAAAGCCAAAGGGTATCCCGTGACAGCGGTAGATTGAGATAGGATTGTCTGCCTTGCAGAACACTGTGTGCCGACGGGATACTTTGACCGAGTGCGTTGTGTCGACTCGAAGAGTCTGTCCCTCCGCCCCTGCGCCCCCGCGGCGTCTCGCCATTCCCTCATCGTCTTCTTCTTCCTTTCCTTCCTTCTCTCGGTCGTTACCGGATTTATCTCCCTCCAAAGGAAAGACGAGTTGCAACGAGGCGCATACATGCGATTAACGCAGAACGCGGGTCAATAACTACTCCTTCCTTCTCTTGACTGTACGGGTACCAAGGGCAGGGGATAGCTGTTGCTCTGCTTGTCATTCTTCCCGACGGAGCTTTCTCTCATTGCCTTCCCATAAGCGTTCCTCTATCGTGCATATCCATTGTGTATTTATAATTTATAAAAAGTAATGAATGTCGGGTTCTATGAGGCTTCTACACTCTAATAATGAGCATACGCACTCAACAGATGAACAAACATACAAACTTTATAGAATTTCTGAATATAAAACAACGGGGAAAAACAAACTCGCATTCTTATCACATCCTATATACAATTGACACGTAAAGATGAAAGCAGATAACAATTCTCTGAATAAAAGGACGAATATGGGGAGAGAAAGCAATCCGGAAGATCACACAAAACACAATACGCCATTCTGAAACCAGACCAGAATACACCTGTATTATTACGCTTTTTTTGCAGATTATCTCAATTTTGAATATTTTTTTGGTATATTTCAGGGCTTAGAGGACTAATAACCATGGCAACGTTGATACTACGCATAATTATAACTAATAACAACAATAATAATACGATGATGCTGCTTCATGTATATTACTTGTAAATGCGTACGAAAGTATATGAACACAACATACCATAGCAATGGGCGGGACGCTGATATTGCTATATAAATATGAAAGGAATTATCCCTACCAGCACGAAAAGACATACAAAAAGAAACAAACAAAACACTTAAGAACTCGTATGGGGTAGGAAAGATGTGCGCAACAGCAAAATAAACAAGAACATAAGAAGCAGGGTGCTGGCAAATCCTATCGCGAAAAAGGAAATCGAAGCCCTTCGATTCACTCATTCGATGTTCGTCCCCACATGATTCAGAAGGGGAACGGACATCACAGGCACAATCCGGCCCGTCCCCGCCTAACACTCAATGCAACATACAAGATCAAAAGGAAGCATGGCTAGAAGTTCGCTTCGAAATTGGCCATCAATTCCATCTGTGAGGTCATATCGATATCGTTCAATTGTGAATCGCGCTTTCGTTTCTCCTGCAAACCCTCATTTGCATTACAATGCACAATATTTGAGCAACACCCTCACTGGCCTAATTCACATTTAGAAAAGGGAAACACCGGAACATGTCATAGATACAGTACGACTATCTAGGAACAAGCCAGCCAACATCACCCCAGACTCCTCTATATCTCATGACACGCCTCATTGCTCCCTTCTGTTACCGTACCCCTCTCCCATTTGCACTCACCTCTTCCCTCAGCCTCTGCAGTCGTGATTCGTCGTCTTGTCCGGGAGTGGTTCCACCCTTCCGATCTCCGCCGAATCCCTCTTCTTCCCTCATCCGCCGTCTCCTCTCCTCCTCCACCTTCAGCATCTTCCTCTGAAAGACAACATATTAAGAACATAATAATTTTATTAACAATAAATAAATAAGTCACTTGAAAAAGATCTTTCCATAACAAAGAACACAAACCGGAAACGCTTATCATGAGACCTCCATTCCTTAAACACTAACAAAATAAATGCTAAAGAAGGAATATATTCACATCCACATACCTTCTCCTCTTTGGCGCGTGCCTGTTGAGTGAAGAGAGAGACCGTGGTGGACTGCGTCTTGTTCCATCCCATGCTCTCCTCTGCACCCGGCAACAACTGATCGAGGATCGAGCCACCTGAAGAATCATCATGACTTCAATTACTTTGTCGCTTCGTGAGTCCGTTCATTGGGAGGAATCAACATGTTCACATGCCACATGTGAACAACTGAAATCATACTAACAACCCATAATACCAGGACAAATCCCATTTAGTGCATTGGTTTAGACGGCTATAGGTACGTTCATTATGTTGCTAGTTTCATCTTTTTAGAACCACGCGGTTCTTGAGAGCCATCAAGTTCTACAGGACCCACATGCTATAGCGGATCTCTGGATACTAATCCTCCGAGTGCTAAGAATAAGATGTTCCCGGGTTCGTACCGATTCCAGCAGGGGCGACTGGTTTGACAGTCTGATGGATGGGCATCGCCCCCTGATGCACAATCGACGTCTTCGTCTTGTCCTCCTCATCCGGTTTCTTCAGCAATGACGCGACGCCGACTGCCGTCGGGACAACCGACTGCTAATAGTAATAATGGTTATAAAGCAGAGAAAAAGAATAATAGGAAAACATGCATCGACGTGTCGCGTTACTATATATTGAAAACGGGGCGCTTTCCTAGTGTAAGACGTCAGAAACGGTGTACCTATTGAAATTTAGGTTCACAAATGGGGTTCTTAAAACGCTACGGGATCCCAAAACGGGATGCTTGGCAATAACGTTGTTTTCGATGTATGTAGGAAAAATAACATCCTATTAGGGCCATTATACGTATTCCTCGCAAACCAAATGAAGGTTACACTTTAATAGAAACCGGTAAAATATGTAAAGCAAAACAACGATGAAGTGCTTTGTCAAGAAGATCTGACAAAATTCCACTACCAGACTACAAAGAACGTAAAGAAACACGCTTACCGTAGGCGCGGCCAGAGGTGGAGCTGCGACCGGGGGTGGGACGACAGTCGGGGGCGGGGCCTTCTCGGGTGGAGCTATCACCTTCGGCTTCTCCTCGGCTACTAAGACAATACCATCCATACTAACCAGTAAGCGCTTGTATTCAACCATTTACAACTTCTCATTACAGAACCCAAAAACCTTTCAAGAGTAACAGGAATACCTTTGGGTGCTTCTACGGCTTCGGGTGCTTCCTCTTTGACAAGAGTGGGTGCCGCAGGGACTTCCTTGGCCTCCTTCTTGTGATGACCATTGCTCTTTGCATGCTTTCCATTTTGAACAGGCGGGGTTGCCTTGGCGTCTCCAGCCGCGGCCGTAGCGGTCTTCGTCCTCGCAGAAGACGTCCATTCGTCTTCCCGAGCTGCCACTGAAAGAACGCCGTCACCAACACATTTCCCTATTGGACCCGACGACACATTCAGTGTGTTCCCACCACGAGCAGGTCGGGAGGTGATCCCAATCGCAATCTAGCATTTGGCGAACAAATGAGACCCGTGTGCATCCCACATTGTGCATCCCGCTCGGCACTTTCTTGTATACTCCAGTTTCACTCTCGCTTGTTATTTCGTTGCTGTGTTCTGACCAATTCTGATCGCATAATAATTTATTTGTTGCATGTGGAGGACCCCGAGGTCACCCTACACCTACGTAGAAGAGATTACAAACGAGTGGAGAGCATGTCATAGCATGTTCACATCATGTCATAGTATGTTAGACCAATGCTGTGACATACAATAACATGTCATAGCACGTTATAACATGTCCCAGCATGTCATAGTAGTACAAGGCATCAAACGGTCACACTAATATATCATCATATTATTGTAGTTTTCGTATTTTACAAGCATAAAAACAGTGGCCCGCTGATGCACTTTCTATTAGAAAATGCAAGTGTAAGAGGATTACGAAAAGATCATAAGGCGGTATCGGTCGTGAGTGGGAAAAAGCGCATGCAGAAAAGTACATTGGTATAAAACGGAGATGACTGAGTATATAATATTATTATATGGAAGGAGACCAATCTACAGACAATTATCCTTCAAATATACATAGTGGTAGTGGTAACAACGGTAAAGTCTGCTTAGCGAAAACCCGTATGCAAAAGAGGAAGATACAAGGAATGCAACAATAACGAGTACACACGTCTCACAATTCGTAGGGAGCGGGCTTACGATCAACGAAAAGGGGGCGGGGCTTGCCTATTCTGCCACCCCCGTGAGTGCTGCCTTTGTATTCTCGGCTAGGCCCCGCCCCTTTCAACTGTTCAACGGAACGTCTCTCACTTACTCGACGATAACAATGATAACAAATTCGGCCTACGGCTATGGCGATGAAAAAGTGTCGGTGGCCGGTGACAGCACACGAGACAATTGTACGAGAGACACCGTGGACACCGTACAACCATCTCGCACAACATCACCGTCTATGAGCCTCTCAGGCGGATCATTTAGAAAAGTTAATTGGAGATTAGCATTATATTATTAATATATATTTGTTGCGACCATCATAGCAGAATAGCGCCCACTCTGCTCAGAGTGCCTCACGGGATGCAGAATGTGTGCCCCGCCCCCTCGCCCCTCCCTAACCTGATTCACTATCAGACGAGTCGGACGATGAGTTCGATGTGTCGCTTTCGCTCGACGAAGAGGATCCGGATGAACTCCTCGCACGGGACGACGGACCGGCTCGTTCGTCGGCTGGAAGGAACACATTATATGGGAAGGAGGGGGGTGCACGGGGTGTTGTGTGGGTGCAAATGGAGCAGGCAGTGCAATCCTTACAAGGGGCGGGTGGGGCATTCGTCGTCGGTTGCTTCACACCACCGTCAAGCTTCTTAATCTTTTTCTCGAGCTCACGCTTCAACTGTTCAGTCTCGGCCGGAGTTTTTGGCACTGAAATGGGACGTCCATTGGTAGGGCGAGGAAGGAGACAGAGGCCATGAAAGGGTTGGAAAGGGTTCAGGCAAGGGCGGGTAGGTTAGGAGAGCAAAGACGGGCCAGGGCTTCAGGGAGTTTGAATACAGGTCATAGTACAGGCTACACGATTGGTTATTCGGGTGTTCTTCGGGCGAAATAGGGTATAATATGAGGGGCTCCATTTTAGATCAACTAAAAAGCACTCACAATATAAGCCAAATACTGTACGAGCCCTCACATCTTATGCTATCAAGCTCAGTTGGAGGAATAAACTCACTGTTTGGTTTACGTGACTTCCTCCTGAGACTGGCGGCGACGAATGCCTCGAGTTCTCGGAGAGTTGTCGGCCGAAGAGTCTCGAAGTCGATCTCGATCTCCTCCGGGTTGAAGTCGGTGAGTGCTTCGCGAGCCTCGATGATCTGGACGACTCGGGACAACTTGTCCCCGGGCAGTTTGTTGATGTCGAGTGAGAGCTGTCGCTTCTCCTCGTACGTCATCGCCTTGTTCGCCGACTCATCGTCCGAGTTGAAGTTGTACTCCTCGCGCCAAGGCGGCCGGCCATTCTGGACCGTCTCCGGATCGGGTTTCGGTTTGTTCTTGGAACCAGGTTTCCGTCCTCGTCCGGAATACGGCTTGGGAGTGTCGGCGATAGGCGCGGGCTCGGGAGGGGCGGCGGGAGGGGGACGGGCGGGCGGATTGCGGAGGCGAGGGGAAAGAGGGCCATTGGATGGGGGAGACTCTGACGACTGCAGATGATTGTTAGCAGCTGCGGCTGCAGCGCGAATCGAATTAGGTGGACGCCCCTTGGCGTTGTTGCGAGGGACGGCGCCGGCGACAGGAGTGGAGGCGACGATGGGAGTGGGGGGAGGCGGGGTGTTGACTCGGAGGACAGCCTGGATGGAGGCGAGGAGGGTGGGCGGGACGGGCGGAGGGACGGCTCCGTTCAGCTTCGCCTCCTTGCGCGACATCTTCACGTCGAACAGCTCAGCGGTGTATTTCTGGAGTTCGGTGAGTTTCTCGGAGATCTTTCGCTGTTCGGCCTGTGCTTGGAAGATGATCATCTCGAGTCGTTCATCGTCGCATTCCTGTTGTTGAGTCTGAGTCTGTTGGATGGACACATCGTCCATGGGCGAGTCCGAGTCGAGTGGCTCGTCGTCTGCCGGAACCAGCCGATACTTCGACTCGAACCATGCCTGCAAGGGGAGGATGAGCACTTCCCGAGGACAGCCGACATACCTCCAACTCCTTGCCCAAGTTGTGGATCAAGTCGCCAGGCGGATTGTACCGATAGCAGTTATTCCACACCAGCATCACATCTTGATGTACCTAAAACCATATGACATTAGTAAGTCCATCTATGTTCTTTGTACAACCTTTTAAGCTCAAAGAAGGAAAGCGAAAACTATCATTGATTGACAATTTCTCCATTACATCGTCAAACAGACCTCTTCGGCAGTAAGATATTGCCTCGCCTCAAGCTTCTTCTTGACAGTTCCGAGATCCATTGGATTGGTGACGACTTCGTAGTAATCGTGCAGATTCAATCCCTCCACATCCACCGGCTCCAAGAACGGCCACGCAAATGACTGAAACAGTACCGGTCAGCACAAGTCGAATCAGAAACAATACTCCTCAATTTGCATATGTTGCGTGGAAACCTCGATTTCGTGACAAAAAATTTATATTTCATTATTTTTGTTGCTATAATGGGTACCACACGTTGGCTCTACGTAATATGATATGGAACATTGCAGTTTCTGTCGGTTAAAGAGAAATAGATGGGAATCAGTGTGCACCACCCTTACCTTGCACTTCTTGGTGAACAACTCGGAGATGATCTTTGAGATGTATTTGATGCTCTCCGGCATTTTCCCCTTCAACCGAGGAGGGAGTGTTGTATAATCGACGAGGTGGACGGGCGCCCTCTTCTTCTCTCTCCTCGTCGCTGCCTTGGCTGCATCCAATTCGGCAGTGGTGGTGTCCGCCTTCCTCTTGACTCCCTTCTGGACGGCGACGGGAGGGGCGACGGGGGTGGGCATGGGGGCGGTGGTGGCGATGGTTGGCTGTTCCTCGGGAAGCACCTCGGGGACATCGCCCAGGATCGACGAGCTGTCCGCAGCTCCACGCTGCACCGACACCGAGCTCTCGCGAGATGCTGAACAGATGTTACTGACTGACGACCATCTGCTGGCCAACACTTCGATAAGCACGTTTCTGTTCATGTGCAATGCAAAAACAGTCCATATAAGGCAAATTGCCGATTGTCCAAGAGAAATGCAGAAAGGTGTCTTATCGATGTTTAGCCAGTGTTCATAAGGGGGATAGCGGGGGCAGCTGGAGCGATTGTTCCACATGCAGGCCACCGACCACATCCTCCCGAGTGTGTGCTGCCATGCAGATGATAGTGAGAAAGAGAAAGAGGAAGAGTGTGTTATGATAATCAGCAAGCTCTTCCAGTTGTTCTTTGATGGATGTGCCCGGTGGTACCTGATGCGCCCGGAGTTGCGTTATGGAAGTGATCCAGAACGTGCGTATCAGTCCCACCTCGGGCCGTCATCGACGGTCGCGGACCAGTTTTCTTGCCGCCACGCGAGCCGCCGGGACCGCGCTTCGCCGATGGACGCGCTGTTTCCACTTCCTGAACGACAACCCGGTTATAATAAACGTACAACACTTCCTCAACTCATAGCAATCTTCATTTCGATTAAATTCTTATGTTCCCATTAGTTTTCACGTTCTTATATTTTCATCCTAAATTAACAAATTTTGAATATTTTCGCTTCGTTTTACAAGTGAAGATATTGTGGTAAATGTCAGGTGGTAGGTATTGCCAACACTTCGTTCCACATCAAGCCAAGAGATTCCACCTTATCCGGCAATCCCTTTATCCGTTCGCGATATAAATTCTCAATATTTTTGCACATCAATGAGACGTCATCTTCGTTTTGGTTGAACCGATAACAATTGCGAAAAATCGTCTCAAAGTCCTGAAACAAAGATAAAAGTTGAACCAACCGGCATTGGTGCTTTTGCCATTTTCTCAAGAATCAGTGACTCGATGTCTTTCGCCATCGTGTACACCGTATAATGCGGTGGATTGTACGTGTAGCAGTTGTTGAATACTGTCATTATGTCCTAAATGCAACGGTGGGCTGCCTTCGCACGAGAGATTGGATGCAAAATTCAAAATAAGGGGGCGTGGCTACAGGGATTACGGGCGCCGCGAGGGTGGTTGGTGATGTCTGCCCGGTTTGTCTATGGGAAATGGCACCGGAACAGAGCGCCCAGCATGTGCATCAGGGGGAAGGAAGGGCTCGTGCGGAAGGGCGCCCACCACTGCCTGACTACGCGTACAATCCACTCTGCAGTACTGTTCCGGTACTCATTTCACATTCATACTAGCGTTACCCCTGACGGGCTCGATGCTTACAGCAACAAATCAAAACAATCTTATATGGCCTTATATACAAATTATTCCTGATAAGGAATACGTGTTAACTTGAAGTTAATCCGACAAGCATATAAGCAACGAGCCACTCATTGTCTTGTGACAATACTAACAGTTACTATTGTCAAAATCACTCTGAAGAATCTGGGAAGTGTTAGTTTATCAACAAGGAATTGGTGAGAACAATCACACATAGTGCTCACCTCCATGCAATCTGCAGCGGAATAATAATAACAGTTTTTCAAACGCTTCTCAATTGTATTCATATCCATTGGTCGAGTGATAACTTTATGGTAATCCTGAAAACATTAATTTTTATTTTTTTTGTTGCTGCAAGGACTAAATACAAGAATACTGTATTTTTCCAACCGGATTAACCAACAAAGAATCATACCACTTTGTTTTATTAAGACCACAGAAAAACATCACGGAATATTACGTTATTGCCTTTATGATTTGTCTAAACACGAAAACTCAAAAGAAAGGGAGAAAAAACTTACAGGTAAAGCTAGTTTTTCCGCATCAACGGGCTTAAGAAACGGCCAGGCGTGTTTGTGCTTCATCGCCGGTTTTAATACTTGATTTTGAATGTATTCTAACTGATTGGTATTTCGAGTCGGTTTGCCGATCGGAGGGATTACTCGCGGTTGCACCACACCCGCCGTCGGTTCCTTAAAAAATGTTTCTAAAAAAAAGTAAGCTCATCGAAGTCACTTAGGTTCAGAGTGACATTTCAAGTAATGCAAATTTCTTCGTGCTTTGTTGTATTGTTTTATTTGACAAGCCATAAAATTCCTTTGCTGCTAAGAAATGAGAGCGGTCTCACGTAAAGTACACTTGCAAATGTTACTGCGCAATTAGTAGAACAAGTGATTGTTATGTAAGTAGTCGAACACTTGCGGTTGTTACTGCTTACAAGGTTCTACAGGTGAGAAGTGTACCTGTCGGGGTGAGGTGTACGCATCGTGAGTGTTCGGACCAGGCTCACTCGGCTCTTCCTTCTTCATGGAAGACTCATGAGGGGGATCGGCACTCGTGCTCACACTCTCTTCCTTCTTCACTTCAGCCGACGCGCTCATGCAGGGGCACGTCCTAAAACGATCAATACTTCACCCTCTCAGTCTTTACTATATATCAAGAACCGCATAATAGACGACGCGCCATAGACAATACCTCGAGATCAGGGACGATGTGACCGACAAGCTACCACTTATCGTCTCATCATTACTCATTCTTCTCTGTTCTAACCAATTTGTGTAGTTTGATCACGCACAATGAAATTCGTAGTATTTCACATGTAGGACCGTTTTCCATCTTCTATTTCATCTGAGAAGGCGCACGAGGAGAACAAGAGATTTACAACAATTTATCGTAATTATATTAATTAATTAGGCGCATTCATTATGCGTCTTATGACGAGTGGAAAAAAACAACATCGAGAACAAGAAAACCGACGAGCGTTGTGTTGGAGACGGTCGATGAGCTCGTTGATGCCTTGTTCTTGCCCTATTCAAACAGTCATTTTGGCGCGAAGGATTAGGCCCCCGCGTCTCTTCGGCCCTCTATGTGTGTCTATCGATTGCCTTTGCTGCTCACCCATCCTTCCTTTACCCCGTACTATAGGTCATCTCCCTCCTACGCCTCCACAGCTGCTTGCATTTCTCTCTCCGGCATCTACTATTACCAATACTGCAACCGATCTACCACATTCTAACTAATATTTAGTAGCCACAAAGTAGACCCAGCTTGCCCTCACTGGGAGAGAAGAGAGTGCTAGAGAAGCAGAGACACGCGTCGCATGGCTGGGACGCGTGCCTACATGATGCAATATCGAAACAAGCTGCATGGCAGGTACACGAATACACCAAATTCTAGCTCGAAAAACGAGCCACATGCCTAAAGAAATCAACTGATACGAAAAAGCGAACGAAAAAAGCGTACTCGTACGTGGAGAGAGAAGAGCGCATAGGAGTAGACGGCGGATCAAACGACCGCACCGCACCACTCACGCGGCGCGTGCGCGTGGTTTCCCTACGAGAACGAACCCCCGATGCCAGCAGCAAGCAAGTGATTATGAGATGTGTACTGGCAGGTACTTATGTAGGTCATGGGTGACCGAAGGTGACGTCACCTACAGACAGACGGACGACGTCTCGCAACCGACCGCGCGCCGTCAGCGAACTCCACTTATTGGTCCCCTGCCAAGCTCCGCCCACTCGGACGCTTGGAATGGATAATAGTGTACTAGGCGTTTATTGTTCCCGACGCGATCAGCCACCGTAGTTTGCTTGAATTTTGGCAAGTTGCCATTTTTGATGCTATTTGTGTTAAAATTTTAATTGGTAAAACGTGTTGTGTTGTGCCAGAAAATGTGTATGGCACACAATGCATGAGTAAATTGCATTACAGTGTTGCTGTACTTCGCTTTTGTGAGGCTGTTGACGTGAATTCACAACAAAGTGCTTCTTTATGTGTCTCATTGTGGCATTCAGGTGACAATATGTTGACATTCAACCACAGCGTTTCATAGCCACCGATATAGTTATTTCATTAACAGATTTAGACAAAGATATATCCAAAAGAACAAATATGACAAGAATTTCCGGTCCGATGTGAAAACAAGAGATTCAAATGCTATGCAACAAAGCTATGTACAAAAGAGTTGATAGTAGAACTCGTTACGGCAAGTAATGACACTGTACTGGCTAGAATTCAGCTATTTCTTCAACCCTCAGTACAATAAACAAAGATTTTGCAAAATTGTGTTGTCTACTAAACGATCTCTGGTATAGTACAATTAAACAACTATTATATACAAATAGGAGAGTTGATGTTGTCGATTTCGAGAAAAAACCTAATAACTTGGCTTCATCACGGACTATTACTATCATAAAAAGAGGAGTATGTACATATAGGCATCGGTGGGGGGAATTGCCGGTTTTGGGATGCGCCGGAAGGTGCTCCTCACTATTCTGTTATGGGTGCTGGTGACGGAATCCATTGGTTCGGCGTATTTCCCCACCGCCCTCCAGAGTATCGAGAAACAGTTCGGCATCCCGTCTTCTGTCTCCGGATTCCTCGTATCCGCCAGTCAGTCAGCTTCTCCTCTTCATTCCCTCAGGTGATATTGGTTACCTCCCTACCGTCACAATCATCGCTTACTTTGCTTCCAAAGGAAATCGCATGCGATGGATTGGAGGTATGGATTGCTGCATTCTGCCGATGTTCTTCGAAGTTGTCTCTTTTTGAGATAAAAGAAATCGACTGTGATATCAACTGAAAATCGCTTTCACATGTACTAACATAAAGTAAACGAACACTTTTTTTTGCAATTTCAATGTGAATATTGTCCGTTTTGTGCAGAAATACAGTCTTGTGAAAGTACTGTATGAGAGTCTGTTTTTGTTGTTTATAACTATAGTCTCATAGACTTGAGTGCTTTAATAATATTGAGAGAGATAAAGAATAGACCGCACATCGTGTTGAGACTGCACAACTTTCGCCGGTCGCAAATTTGCATATCCGTTTATCATCACGATGCATCGTGAGAGAAGCCATTGTTGTCGTATGCAAATGAGTTACTGTAGATCGGCGGAATCGTGTTGTGACCGAAAAATTCATCAACGATAGGTCCCGAATCAATCTAATTCGCCTAAATGGAACATTTTTTAGATGTCGGAAAAATAAGAACTGCCCGAATGAGAATAAATTGAATGAGCACCACTCGAATGAGAATGATCCCGAACAAAAAAGTGTGCATAATGAGAAGCACCTGGATGAGAACCATCCCGGCCATAGAGATCACGTTTTTGCAAAAGCAATTGATGCTTCACATTTGCGGTCTGTGGTGAAACAAAAAAAAGTAACCAACTTCTTGTCTTATGTATTCTACTCACATTTTTCGAAGTTCTTCACTCTAGTGACTTATCCTAATTGTAAGCAATTAGGACTTGTGCGAAACAAGGGCCTCTTTCTTGCATCTTTCCTAACAATAAGCGGTTTCTTTTGAAATTTATTGATTTGTAAAATAACGTCTCAAACAGAAAGTTCACCCCATACTCTTCAAAATGTCTCGAAAATAAGCAAAGAGTGCTCCGTGTGAGGGTTCTCGTCGTCTTATCCAGGCAGTTCACATTCACAATCAGTTCATTATTTCCTTCCTATTTGGGTGGTGTTCATTCGGCATTTTCCTTCTGACAGCTTCTATTTTCGGTGGCACCATGTTTTGATCTACGTAGTTTACTTTGTTCATACACCGACAAATACTTTCCATTGGACTACGTTTGGCAAGTAACATTAGTTGTTTGGAGAACATCCCTGATTCATGCTCAATAATGATCCTTTCCCGCACAAACACTTTTCTTGCGTAGAGCACAAAATAGCGTCAAGACTCTGATCTTCAAATCACTTGCAGAATAGGGATACGCCATCAATGTTATATTATGAAGGACAAAAACAAGTACAAGTGGCATTTTGTTTGTTGATGAAGATGAACTTGCAGCCGGTTGTTTGCTGATCTCCGTCACATATCTCATAATCATCTCACCAATCTTCATTCCGGATAAGGTTGTCCTTCCGAAAGAACATCGATTAGTTGAGGTGCACACTTTCTTCCCGTTGTCACGATATTCTCGAAATAAAGAAGTACTTGTAACTTAGGTGAAGCTGAGTATTAATCGCATGAATCCTTGCACATTAAGTCACTGGTGGACCCTCGTCGCTCCACGGGTGACAACACACTGCACGGCCTCCTCCGATTCCCCCTCATACAGGATCGACTTCCTCTTCATATGCGACAGCGCATTCTTCGTCTCAATAAGGTTTATATATTCTAACCAGAAAGCAACTTTTATACAATCCACAATCCTCATCTCTGATAATGGTTTTGCGTTCGTCTGATTGGACGTAATCTTTGGCAAGTGGCTCACGAAATAGAAGAGAAATCGCTTATTGTTAGTGAAAAGGTAAAGGGTGAACAAGTTAGATTTTCTTTGGAATAGGTTATACATTTCAAATTTAGACTGGCGGTGGTATAATACTGTCAAAACGACAAACTTGGGAAACTATGGGTATGATGAGATACAAATTTTGTCCTTCTACAGATCACAATTTTGAGACATCGATTTCCTTTGCAAAAACGTAAGCCCAGTTAACAATTTAGAGTGCGATGGCCTACATAACGAAGAGATTAACATACGTTCGTGCTACTGTGTGTTCATTATAAGAAAATTATTGTTTAGTAACGTATTGTTTGAACACAACTCTAGCAACATGTCACTAACAATAAGCAAAATGCATTCCTCTCATACGTAAGCCCACTTTACTTGAATCCGATTTCTGTTACTTAATGGCCACAAAATGAAAAGTTCAACCAAAGAAAATAATTTCTCAGTGTTCGTCCAGGGAGATGATCGAGCGTCAATAGTGGTACATATTGTAATGGTGTTTCCCCACACTTTTTCTCTGACGGTCTTCCCCCGTTCATTTCGATTGTTAGTTTTCCTAATCACCGAACATGTGCAGACTTCGGCAAGGACAACCACAAATGATCTGAACGAGCCATTCAATTACCCGAACAGATCAACTTCCGATGATCTGCTCACCAAAGTGAGTCGAGTTTTAGTTCATTCCAACCCGAAATAGGCCGAATGGGTCGGACGAGAGAGTATACGAAATGGCCATCTCTCACCTGAATTCGCTCCTTTGCTCCTTCGATTTGTTAAAGAAGCCGGCCGGAATCGGGTAAAAAATGGTCGATCAGTGAGAGAAAAAGCCGCTACAGGATCACCTTACTGTGAGAATACGGTAGCCGTACTCAGGAAACATATTGTGGTCAGTGATTACTGTATGTCTTACAATTAGATTACGTTGTTAGCATAAAATTTCAATGGTTAATCTGATGGACACTTGGCTTCTAATCAGCACTAAAAGGAATCGTTGTTTTGTTACGGTCGAAATACAAGCATAAGTTATCGGCAAATATTGTGTTCAGTGAATATACGTTTAAAAAATCGGCCTAAAACAGAAAGTTGACTGTTTCGAAGACAGGGAATATTGTTGCAGGAAGAGCGATGTTCTGCTTCATCATCCTCATTGTTTGCCGTCTGTGTGATGGTCGCTGCCTTGGTGTTGATGGGCGTTGGCCGAACTCTTCCCTGGTCACTCGGCGTCCCTCTCTTTGATGATCTCGTACCAAAAGAGAAGGTTCCAACTTTCCTTGGTAAGTGGGCGGAGTTTATCAATACGCTTCTCAGCTTGGTACTTCTTCTTACGATTCAATGGACAAATCCTCGCATTTCAAATCGGAGGCTTTGTGAATAAACTGCACTACACTTTACACAGTGAGAACATTTCCATATCTAACAATAACTTTTAAAGGCCTAATTGTAAGTCAAAAAAAAGTGTTTACCGAATCAAAGGTAAAGGAAAGTTGTCAGTCATTCAAGTCCGATAAGAATATTTGCATTTCATGATGATATACAGTAATCCGACCCAAACAGGTCAACATGTTGCTGATATCGCAATGAATAGAAAAGAAAGTAGAAAACAAGAACCTGACCTAACCCTCTGATACCTTTCAAGTTGACTGAATTCCTCAACCCCCGTTCGGTTATTGACGAAAGAGTAAGTGAATCGCCCACCCTTTATGTACTCTTTTTCCATTTGTACTGTTCTTGCGCTTTTCGTGAAAAACTGATTATTGACAAAACAAATGCTCGATTTGTATGCTTCCAGACACTACAATTAAAGTATGCTCAACAGCGTTGTTATCGCTCAGTGAAGATTGATAACATAATATGATATTCAGCCCCAGTGGGAGCTTCTCCGTCAGATCCCTCATGGATCGGTGCCTGGTGGTTGGGCTTCGCCGGTCTCTCCATTGTTCTCTTCTTCCCTTCTCTTCTTCTTGTCTACTATTCAAAACACGCACCAAAACAGTATGTTAGTATTGGAAGGACATAATGGTCGATTTAGCGAGGAACAGCTCGTCAGTAAACAACAAGAAGAACCTGAACCCTGTGAGGAAGGAGTCAACAGTAACCATTCGATCAAGGGTACGGTATGGCGGGAGATACGCTCTCCTAGACTTTTTCTTGTCCTACCTTCGGGTGCTCAAGTCACGGGTGTATTCGGCTTCCTTGGTGGCGAGGACTTTCGACGTCCTGTCAATGAAGGGGTTTCTGGTGTTCCTCCCTAAATACATCGAGAATCAGTACGGACTACCACAGTTCCTCGTTCAACGATACATATGTGGGTGTTCCTAGTAGTTCATCCCAAATACCGCTATTCTAGCCATAACAGCCATGTTCTGTTTTTGCATTGGTACAATATTTGGTGGATTCTTGACACGACGATTCAAATGGACAGGTGGGCGCAGTGCAGACGCCGAAGGGCGCGACAGGGCGCCAGGTTGCAGCAAGTATTGTCATCGCCGGAATACTCAACATTATCAGTTTGACTGCCCAAATGGGCATGGCTTGTGAGCCGATCCAGAACAAGCTTCAGCTCAATCAAAGGTACACGGAACCTCTTCTAACAAGAAGATCTCTCACAAATGTTCTTTGAACTCTCCTTGGAAGGTGAGATTTCAGTTGCGCAGACTGTGAGTGCGCGGGCATCGGTCTTTCCCCTCAGTGCGACTCGCGAGGGACGGTGTTCTTCTCTGCGTGTCATGCTGGCTGTCACAGTTCCTCATCGAATTGCTCGTGTGCCCATGAGGAGGAACCCGTCTCTCGTGAGAATTGTCCCGATGATTGCAAGGTGGATCTCTAATCCTTCCCTCGACACAATTCCCCACAAACTTCGCCCTTCCAACAAACCATACAATATCCAGCATGCATTCACATGAACATACATTTACAGAAATCAAAAGTAACAATTCATTATTGTAATGTAACAATAGTGGTCTAACCCCTTCGCTTGTTCAGAGTTTCGTTCTCCCATACTTTGTACTTCTATGCGCCGGTGGCTTTACATGGGGCTTCTGTGTGATTCCGGTTACAATGATCCTCATGAGGTGGTGCCAGCTCGTGAGCCACAGCTCACGCTGTTCTTTCAGATGTGTCGAGCAAAGGGATCGTACAATCGCCTTCGGTTTGCAAGGATTCGTTGTGTCGCTTCTTGGCACCCTGCCAAGTCCTCTTCTTTGGGGACTTTTAGTTGATACGACATGTATCCTGTGGGAGAAGGCGTGTAGCGGTAGCGGTGCGTGCTCCATTTACAATGTCGACGACATGAGATGGAGGTAATATGAACGAGAAAGTGAATGCCACGGATGCTCCAGAATGTATCTATTGCTCGCCATCCTGCGTGGTCTGGCTCTCATCGGCGATCTCTACGTGTTCTTCCATTCACGTGACCTCCAGATAAGCGAATGCCCCGAGGCGGATGACGCGTCTGCGGTTAGAGAGCGGAAGCCTGGCGCGGCGTCAACTGTTCCCCTTCTGGACGCACCTGAATAGACTGTGATAAACCTTTGTGTGTTGATAGTGGTCAGAATGCGGTCACGAAGTCAAACAGAGCGGTCTTCCTGTCCGGTAGCCCTTGGGTTCACGTGGCTGCTCTCTTGAACTAGTTGAGCTTGGTCTCGCTGGCCTAAGTGCGCCCTAGGGCCATAGTAGGTTATTGAACACCAGTGGCTGATATTACTTGATAGATTGAAACTGAAGATGTTTGGTGTTTGCTAGAATAACCATGTGGGTCCGCCCCTTCACATAGTCAGAGAGTGGTGTTGATGGTATCCTCCTCGACTTGGGTTCTTCTTACTCGTGTAACCGTCATTCCTTCCCATCTCTAGTAGTATCTATCGCCTAGGCTCCTCCCACTTCGCGTCTCCGGCGCTGCCCGCCGCCAGTTGTGTATTGTGCGTCGCCTTCTGTGGTCATTATCTCATATCTTCTTCTTTTGATCTACCCGTTCCAGTCTCCAGAATCCGATAATTGCGTAACACAAAGAGTGTGATACATATGGACGACAAAACGGTGAGTGAGAAAATGACAACACAGATCAGCCAGCCACTGTTAGCCAAATGGGGCGACCTGTCAGTGGAGAAGAACAAGTTCTTATTAATAATATATTTAGCAGCCGTGGCCTGTTCAAACATGTAGTTTGTATAAATACAATGTTTATTGTTAGTTGTTATGCTTACAAAGCTAATAGAATATGTTCAGACGGATAAGATGGACCGTCCCTCGTCGGAGAGAGGGACGCGTGTGGGACGACTCCATTTGTTCCTGGGGATCTTCGCCCTCGTGTATTTGGTGGAAGCCATGGGCGGCATGTATATCATATCAGCTGTCCAGAACATCGAGA
Organism: Koerneria luziae; assembly: GCA_014805365.1. Classification (NCBI taxonomy): domain Eukaryota; kingdom Metazoa; phylum Nematoda; class Chromadorea; order Rhabditida; family Neodiplogasteridae; genus Koerneria; species Koerneria luziae. Next base: position 12,759 of record JACMIJ010000070.1, on the reverse strand, counting down.
AACAATTCCGACTGCCGTCGAAACTGTCGGGTCTCCTCGTCTCCGCCAGTCAGTTCCCGGTCAATTTCACCTATTCTCAACACCCTGTTTCTTTTTCTTTTCGTAACAACTTGCCTGTATGTCGGTAACAAATAACACTTACTTACTCTTCCTCTTTTCACCGTCTTATTGTTGTAAAATTTCTCTCTTTATGCGCATACTTTTGTTTAATAATTTATCTTACAATTAGTGTAAGGTGGAGAACTTTCCTTCTAGGTCAGACAAAATAGCACCCGGTACTGTGGTGCGACACATATGTCAACTATTGTAACAGCCACAATCACCATCTATCAGTTAGAACAATCCCTTATGCCTCGCAGAATATAATACATTTGACATAGAGTCGTAATTTTCGTGATTTTTTTAGTATACCAAATAGGTGCAATCAACCAGGTGTTTCCCTGTGGTATTACTCATAGATAATGGGTTGATAATTGGTTTTGGACGAGGATCCGGTATTGTAGAGAATATTGACTGTAGTATAAACACAAAGTGTGACTGGGTCAACTGGAGTTGCCGAAGGTCAGATTGCTTGTGACGGCATGTGCCCATACATCTGTTGGTTTCGGTCCAGTGCGATCACATTCATGCTCCTCGCCCAATAGGTGTCATTTTCTCGTTTTCGTCCTCGGGCTGTGTATTTGCGTGCAATCAGTTTGTTTGTATTTTTGTGTTAATGCTACAGATGTTACCGGATATGCTACAAGCAAGGTCATTCCCTTGTGCAATGGCCAAGATTAGATCACTGATAGCATATCGATACCAAAAATTGAGATATCACATAGCCAATATGGATGGACCCTTCAGGGGGTTCTTTCTTTTTGTGGGATGCTACGGAGCATATACATCAACACCAAATTCCTTCCTGCTTTCTCTCTCTCCCTCTTTCTCTCTGATCTTATTGTTAATGTACAATATCCATGGCTATAAAAATGCGCCCTTTTTTCTTAGAATGAGTTGAATGTTCTAGAACAAGGTATATATAAGTTAGCGAATATGTTACAGGTGACATCGGTTACATCCCGACAGTCGTGTTTATTGCCTATTTTGCGGGGAAAGGCAATCGAGCGAGATGGATTGGAGCAGGCCTGCTTGGGATGGCATTGGCATACCTGGCAATTGCCTCTCCTCACTTCCTCTTCCCAAACAGTGCTCCCAGAAACAACAGTTACTACGAAGTACGTTAACATTGTAATTGATGTTGTATATGTAATACACTATCATTGATCAGTGTTCATAAGATACTAAGAACGCTCAAGAGTACTGACAAAAAGAGACAAGAGCAACATTATCAATCGGTCAGCTTGAAACCTGTTTTGCTCTCCGCCGAAGAAAAAGAAGGAGTCATCGAAAACCTTTTTGCAAGTCAACCCAGTCACTTGAACTATGATGATGTGTAGATCACCTTTGTGCAAGAAACACATTATCCACTCAGATGAAGCTTCTTTTGTTATTGTTCTAGTAGCTAGAAAAGGTGATTGTTCAGGAAGGCTTCGCCCCATCAGCCGCCCTTCGATCGGAGAATGTCTCCCTGGCAGACCTTCTACAGTATCCCCTGATCAGGGACAGATTCCCTTCGAATCTCTCGTCGGTTCTCGCAACATGGCCGCCATCTACGAAGCATCTTTCGGCTGGACAGGTATTATGAATATTTGAACACACAAGCAATACATACTATTCATACGATGTTTTTCCACATTGTCGAATAGATTATTTTATTCATCCTTTCTGTCCTGAACTGTGTCGATATCCCCCTCTTTTGTTCAGGATGCGGAAGATAACAAGAAAGCGTACCACGAATACATCGCTGATTCGCACATTCTAGAAAAGGTAAGACATTGTTTGTCTTTTTCTATTAAACAATGGAGAACAGAATCTACTCAATCATTATTCCTTGTTGTGATTTTCATGTAGTTGCGAACTATGCAGGATCACTTATACGAGGAACTAATGTGGACCATCCTTTTCTTCACTGATTGCCGTTGTCCTTATTTGTCGAATAATACGATTTTTCAAACAATTTGGCTGCATCTTATTGTTAGCATGTCATTATATTTGGGGAAGGAATAGAGCCGCTTGATTGATCTTCCTTCAAAACACTGAGCAGCTTAGCTTAATCTGAGAAGCAGCTGAGGTTAATAGAAAAGACTAGATTAGGTGCACCCACCTTTTCAGCTTCTGTTGTCAAAAGCGTGTAATTCGTTCAAAAAGATCATGTGTTATTGGAGAAAACCTCAGATCTCATTGTTAGAAGTAGTTTGTTAGAGGACGCTCCTTGACAGCCAGTGACATGTTTTGCATAGTGTGTTGTTGCAGGCAGTGAGTGAGGGCGACCGTGCGGTGTCGGAGGGAGGCGACAGCAGTAAGGTGCGCGCCCTCCTCGTGGAGTACATCCGCCGTCGTTCCTCGCGAGATGCTCACGTGATCCGCCGAGCAGTCGAGGCGCCTTTCTCGTATTGCTCGTCCGCCATCAACGCATTCAAGGACAAAGTGATGGTGAGCAACCATGTTTCGACCATTGTGAAGGCTCTTCCAATCTGTACTTCAGAGTTCACCAAGTATTGTAATAACCAACTCGATATTGAAACAGAAGTAACCGACTGTAACATTGATTCAAAATAGCTTGGATACTAACATCACATAAGCGAAACACAACACATTTTGTTAGTTCAATATAATCGCCGTGCATTTTGTGCAGAAATACGTCAGTTGATTTCTTATATTGTGATAGAATCGAGTATTTCAATAATAAACGAATCGATTTGTGATGTGGGAATTGTTTGTAGATGGAGAAGTGTGAGTCCGGGGAGTCCTCGCACGGTCCCTTCATCGTCCTCTTCCTCGCCCTCCTCCTCCTCGGTGTCGGCCGGACGATGCCCTGGTCCCTCGGCATCCCTCTCCTCGATGACAATGTCAGCAAGAAGAGCGTTCCTGTTTACTTTGGTACGTTGTCTCATTTCTTGCCAAATACCAAGGCTCTTATCTGTCTGTTGTTGGGAATTGTTCTCAAGACAGAAAACAACTAGCGGTATACGGTATGCGCCATAGAGGCCTTTACGCCTCCTCATGAGTATTGTAAGCATTATTTTGTTCCAATTTGAATAGTAAATTTTATATTCAGTAATTATATAAATGACATATAATATTATTCAAACCTAATTGTAAGAGCGGAGGGTCTTTCACTTCCTCAACATAATGTACATTTTGTTATTCTGTTTTCTAATTGTAAGATGTGTTGATATATTTGAGTATTCCTGCTCATTCAACCATTTCAGGCGCACTCTCATTCATTCGAATTTTGGGTCCGATCTCCGGGTTTCTTATTGCGAGTATCGTCAACAAGTTCTACTACACCTTCCACGGTATTTCTTTTTTTTACAATATTATTCTATTATGTTTCTTATTCAACGTTGAATGCTCAATCTTATAACAGTGACGCATACAAGTGACATTACAATTTACACTTACTTATAAATCGTAAACCATGCGAGTTGTATTGATTCAGCTCCTGAGGGTTTGTCCCCGAATGACGCTAGTTGGATCGGAGCGTGGTGGATTGGCTTCATCTTCATCGGAATCCTGGCCATTCTGCCCTCGATGGGATTGTGTTTCTTCCCTCAGGGAGCATCGTAAGCCATCCCATACAGTGTCCTTATTACAGTACCTTCTGTTGAGGAAGAACGGCAAGCAGAAAGAAATCAACTTCGTCGATAAACATAGAAAGGAATCAAACAAGGATTCGACTGCCAAGGAGAAATTCAAAGGTAGCGGGTTCAGTTAATCTTGGTTTATTTTCTATGTACTGTTTTCCTCTCTATGAAACTGTTTGTGTTTATTCAGTAAGTACTGTTGTCTTCTATGATAGCGAATAATATTCAGAATTCGGCCGTACATTCCAAAATGTGCTGAAGTCGAGAGTGTACACATACTCTGCCATCGGACGAGTGCTGGATACAATGGCCTTCAAGGGATACGTCGTCTTCCTCCCGAAATACCTCGAAAACCATTTCGGAATTCCACGATACCTCGTTCATCGCTACATGGGTACATTAGAATTCTACTCAAGTTGTTATTACAAGAACTAGAAGGAACATGATGATTCATATGATTGGCACAGAGTGTGTCCAGTGTGTTCGAATGTGTGCTTGCAGCGTTGTTCGGAATCTTCGGCTTCGCAGCCGGATCGGGTCTGGGAGGTCTGCTGACGAAGAAGCTGCGATTCACGGGGAAGCAGGCGGCTCTCTTCGTCCTCCTCGTTTCCACTCTCAACATTTCCATTTATTTCTCCAAGACATTCATCGCCTGCGACTCCATTGTCAACACCATCGGCACTGACAGCAGGTGAGATGACAGTCTGCTACCAAATATATCACACATACATATTACAGTGAGCTATAGAGCTTTCTTATTGTTAGTCATCCATTGAAATGTAGAAATTATCTTTTTGTTAGTTACATTGTTGTATGTATTAAAATATAATATACGATTTTAGATCAACCATGGGTTGTGAGGAATAGCTACAGTTGCTACCTTTATTCTCAGCTTCTATTAGATTCACATAATTTATGATAAACGAACTTTTTGTCACAAAATAGGTAATGGGAAGGTTAATTTGGTGTGAAATATGTAGTGCATAATAAGAAACAGGAAACGGCAACCAAATCATACGTTTGGCGGGAATGTCTCGATTGGCGAATTGCTCTGAACTGTGCTGTTTTGATGAGAGTAATGCAGACAGTGTTATACCGTGAGAAGGAGTGTGTTCATTGCTATTTGATTTGTTAGAGCGTCACTTATATAACGCAAAATATTATGATTAAGGGAAAACAATTACAATCTGACGCAATCGTGTAATGCGGGATGTGCTTGTGAAGATGCCAAGCTATACCCGGTCTGCGATGTCTCGGGCAATGTCTTCTTCTCCCCTTGCCATGCTGGCTGTCGACAAGTCTCTGGACATGGAGAAAAACTGGTACGTATGTTTAGCACCATTGCCTTCCATGTCTTTGCGCCTTTCAGAGCTTAACTATGTTATTTTCTTACTTAACATACACAGAAATGTCATAGTCGATGCTGAGTGAGTCCATTCAGGTGTTCTCCAACTGTGATTGTACAGAATCGGGTGAAGTTGCAAAGTTCAACTGTAAGAACAAGAGCTGTAGTTGGGCGACGAAGGTGTTCTTCGGAACAGTCGTGTTGGGATCCCTGATGGCCGGATTGGGAATCGTCCCGGGACTCCTCCTCGTCATTCGATCCATTCCACCCGAGACTCGATCAGCTGCACTCGGCCTCCAGGGATTCCTTGTCAGCTTATTCGGTCAGTCCTGGCTTACTGTAGTGCCGATTCTCCCGTCATTTGATCCAAAGTCTATTGTAAGTGACGGTCATATGTGACCGTACCTCTTCTACAGTATTCTTCTCGTTACTGATGCAGAGCCTGAATGAGAAAGCGGGAATTGCCGTCTGGCCAGCCATTGTAGCCGGAACATCACACATTGGACAACCGCTACAAATTGCACGCGTTTTTTCTAGTGTACACTGGGTTCTGTTCACTTCCTACTAGACAATAGCCATTTTGTAATCTTCCTGTTAGTGCTATCCAATAGCATTTCTTACAATTAGTCCATGCAATACCCTCACTATCTCACAAAGGACCTTCTGCTCATTCCTACCTTCCAGGCACCCTTCCCTCCCCCATCATTTGGGGTTTCATCGTCGACTCGACATGTCAGATCTGGGAGCCATCGTGTGACAGCGTACACGGTAGTTGCGCGGTCTACGACTCTGCTTCCCTCCGCACCAAACTTCATCTCACGTACACCATTATTCGCGCCATTGCTTTGATTACCGATGTTCTTGTATTAATGTCAGTTGGAAATCTGAAGTTGATAGACGACGATAAGGGAGAGTCAATGGAAGAGGAAGTGCAACGGGGGTCCATACGAATGCGTGAATTGCCTTCTCAATAGTGTCATACGTTTATAACGGGTAGCCATCCATGGTGGTATCATACCAGACAACAGCCAATATTGTGCATACAAACATTCCAAATATTATTACTGCTAAGCATTCTTTCAATTGACTTTACAAGTCACAATCTTGCCTCTGTCCGGATAACACTGATATGAACCACGAAGAAAGAGAACAATATCGGCATAATAGCATATTCTATATGGCTAAATCTTCTATTAATTATAATAATAATAATAATGATGATAAAGAATGAATCTGGTTGCAATGGTACTCGTATAATCTGACATAACAATGAGCAGTAACACACATAAAGCAACTGAATATAACATCCATGTAATACAAAGAACAAACATGCCAATCCATGATACAAGTGGGCAAATCATGTAAAAGTCCCCTAGGGGGCGGGGCTGAAAGCAACACTGATCCCGGGGTGGGTTAGGTTAGAGGATGATGTTATTAGACGCGCGGAATGCGCGAGGGCGCGCAGCGGAATGCGCCGCCCCTCGGCTGCTGTTACCGCGGAGGCTGCGGGACGACGGTGTTAAGGGTGGAAGCGAAGTTGCTAGTGGCCGGACAGTAGTTGATCGGAGACGGCTGACGCTCCGACGCGGCGAGAGACGCCGCGTCAGGCGCGGACGTCTGCGGGACGCTCTGCTTGTGTTGGAGAACGAGTGTCGGCAGGTTCTGGAGCACCTCCGGTGAGACAAAGCGACGCAGATACGCATTCTGCTGTTCCAGCTGGGCGACCTGCAAACAGACGAGAGATCAAAATACACACAGTCAAGGGAGCGTTATCATTCTTAAGCTCAATATATCTACTAGTTTAGACATGAGCTTTGTGTTTGTCATAAAAGACAAATCCGCGAAACATTACTGTGGAATTATGTGTAAGCTCTGACACAACAAACCTTTTGTTCCAACTCGGTTATCGTTGTTCGAAGTAACACGACTTCTTCTCTGACGGCGAACGTCAGATGCGTCTTAACGAGATCCTGCAACAAGAACACGTCCAGATAGTCATTAGAGTAAAAGGTAGTATACAAAAAAGTTTAGTGTATACAAAAACAGGGCAGATTTATTTCAAATTACTAGCCTTAGCAGACACATTACCTGCATGATACTCATAGCGTTTTCAATCAAGAAAATTCGCTTATTGAATTCATTTTTGAGAGAAGGAAAAATATTTGTTGAATTCATTTTTGATTTCATAGAACCAGTCTATCATTCTACAATAACAATGAAACGCACCATGGCCTGTTCTATCTTGTTCGCAACGACACTCGCAGATCTGCAAGGAAGAAACCATAGTCAGTTAAGACTAAGCATGTTTCTAATTGTAAGAAACAAGTTCCGAAAATTATTATAACATGTAGGTTCTGCAAATCGTTATAACATTTACAAGAACAGCTTACGGTAATAAAAAATAAAGCTGTAAGTTCGAAGATTTTCTTGGGCAGGCAGTCTTTGTCATACCTGTCCTCAGCAACCGGCACATCGTTTCCCTGTTCGGGAGCGACGGACGAGGACGCGGGAGAAGCCGACGGCTGCGATGAGGGAAATTCTTCCTCCTGCACATCATCACGATCATTCAATTGGTTACAAATGTTTCATTTTCCCTTTCTATAATAACGAATTGCAATCGAACAAGTACCGTATACGTTTCACTTGCAGTAACTATGTTTCTTTCAATATAATTCGCCGTTTGCAAGAACATTACAAAACAAGTGGCAATTGGAAAATAAAGTAGAAGATGGCATGGGAAATATGGTATTCCCGTTGCACCAAAAAGCATAAATTTTAGAAAAAAACATCAACAGACATAAAAAGACAAACAAAGAAGAATAGAGAGTGCGTAAACTACAGCAAAGTGTACCAGGCAAGTTTGTATATATCAAATTACGCTCTGTTGTTACACACCGAGTATCTATTTATCAGGTTTTGCCTTTAAAAATTAACCAGAAAACTTTCCTAATCTTCTTGTTAGAAATTCAAATTCAAAAATAGGCGCGCTCCCGCAGCAACTTCTCTTCGCATTAGCTAATTTTTAAATTTCCCCCGTGTACAACGTTGTTCAAAACCGAACTTGCATGCTTTGACGTGTGGTTGATCTACCATATCCCCTTGATCCAAAAAATCGAGGTGGCAGCCTGTTACATTAAATTCAAACTTAAAAATACTTATTGTTTTAGATCATATATTAAATTATAAGGTTTATGCTATTATTTAATTAGATTTCCCAATGCTATATGTCATAGGCAACAGATACGAGAAGCAAATTGGATCACAGCAACAAAATGAAAACAAAAACAAAATACCGTTGGGGTGTACGGTGGCGGAGTGAGATCGGCGAAGTTTGGGGTGCCGTGTTGGGGAGTCGCGGGGGCGGGGGCGATGGAGGTGACGAGGATCGTCGAGGATTCCTCGCGAGTCGGAGAGTGAACCGAAGGCGATTCCACTCCTATAATTACAATCATATTAAAACAGACGGTAAACGAGTAAGTAGTTCAGTTTTCCATTTTATCATTGCAAATATTAGAGTCCAGCTGATGGGAAAAGCCTATTCCTAATTAGAAAATGTTTTAAACGACACGCAAGACAGTAAAAAATAGTGTATAGAAAAAACAATGTGAGGCCATATTTACTTTATCGCAGCCTTTCATCTACTTTCGCAATGCTGATGAATCCAAATTTTCGATTACACCTCATCAATCTCACAACAAGAGCCAGCTTAAGTAAATGTGCGCTTTATTTTTACAAAAAAAAGAGAAAATGATATGAGACTATTCCGGCAGTAAGAATATTAACTAGAACGAGTAACCCCAAAATCAAGAATAAGATAACGAAGATGGCGAATTGAGATTGGGCGCGTGATCGGGATTACGCCATATCGGAAAGGCCAAACTCTGGATCTACTGTAGCAGCCAAACCAGCAGCAAATGCACAGGACAATGCATGTTTTGTGCTAGAAAAAAGAAATGAGAGATACCAGGATTATCGCTGTCTTTGGTGGTAACAGTGGCAGCCGTCTCGTCTCGATAGTCCCAACACTTCCATCGACCACGAGTAAATACTCCCGGCACGTGTACGACCTGCAGTCACACAACAATATCACCAATATTCACTTATACAACATTGAAATAACTACAAAATATTCTTAAAAATAAACAAAAATTAATATACTATTTCCGCTACACCGTGACGATACAAAGAAAATAGAAAGCAACAGCTTTACCAGACATGTGACGGGGTAAACGATGACGTAAAACATACTTGAAACTGTCGTTCTTTCGGTCGAGTACACGTGAGTTCTGCCACAGCTTGGCTGGCGCTTTCTTCTATTACCCCCATTTTTACGGCTTAATCATAAACCTGCAAGAACATCACAACCATAAAGGGAAACATGCGGATAACCAGTAATCAGCAAGAGCAGGACACTTGCCATTTCGAGGCCGAATCAATACTCGGACAAGGAGGAAGGTAGAAGGAAAAAGAAGCCAGTATCATCCAATCATACAACAGACAAAGAGAGTGCGCGAAGGAAAGAAAATGAGACGGATGAGAGGAAAGGAAAGAAAGAAGAGAACAGCCAGCACGTCCCTCCCGCAACTATGCATGTTTGCACAACAAAAAAGAGCTGCAACCGAAGCTCCGAAGAACGCTGAAATTAAGCACAAAAAGTCAGACAATTCCGGCGCTGAACAGCGCACTCTCCATGTCTCTTCTCCTTTCGATTGTCCGCTACCGTACATTTTGACAGCATTCAGGCAAAGCGTGCCGAGACCTTGCAACAATCAAAGAAGATATATTTATTCACCGGTTAATGAACCGAATATGTCGTTGTTTGTTAATGTATTTGATGAGTAATTTCAGCCTCTTGATGAGCAATGAGATTGAAGAAAGGATCATAATCGCAATCAGTGCTGAAAGGTCAGATGGAGTTCGGTGGGTCAAACTCACTGAATCGAGCAAAGTCATCAGTTCGGACAGCCATCTTGTACTCAACGAATCGGGTGTAGAACTCTCGTTCGATGCACAATTCGATCAGATAGTACAAGGAGTACATCAAACCTGCCATGCACAGATACGACAAAACATCCTGAAACAACTAGAATCGGCTACCGTAACCCTGTTTACGCAAGTTAATGCATGTTAAAATAGTGAAATTTCCGCTTGGTCCCAACTTTCATATCCCTTTCTATTATACCTGTAAGATAAGTCTTTGTAGTAGTATGCAAATTTGGTGTTCTAGACTGTTGGAAGTATTATTGCATTCTGTGTTAGCAGCGTCAAACTGTTGTTTTAGTGCTAGTCATATTTACGGACTGGGATCCAAATAAAGCCTGCGGATTGGCTTTCGATTTATTAGCATTTCATGTCATGACTAAAAAGCTTACCGTAGTGTCTAGTGTGGGTTTAGACCATTGACTGAGTTTTTTGAAATGCCACCCGGACTTGGCGTATTCTTCATTGCATATTTCACACTTGTTCCTGTTAGGGGCAGTGGCCACCCATTTGGACAGACACGTCTCGTGGATGTCACCCATCGTCCCTGCACATCCACACGGACGAACCTGCGCATCATTTCCTCCTCTTGTAACAACCAACTACCTGATTGTAAGATGTCTCCGAAGACATGTTCTGACAATATGTTACTTATTGTTAGCGTACGTCAAATTCCGCCGTGATGGTGTGCTATGGAGCAAACTGCAGAAATTGAGAATAAGTGGTCCTACAACGACCGCTTATACATGACAGGCAATGTTGTTCCTTGTCAGCTAATTGTAAGGCACATTGTGAATAGGTCGATTTATGTCTAATGGCAAGTGCAATTGTCATAGAATACTAATTGCAAACCATTTCACCGGATTCTGATTGACATATTCGACAAGCTCGACGTTCTAGAGATGACGTCACTCCGGATGTCGGAAGATGCGATCTGGTGGCATCGTCCACTACAGGCGATTGACCGAGGACATCCGACTGGGTCTCTGGAAGTGATCCGCTATGGATGATATGGTGAACACCGATCAGGTAGCACCAACTCGTAATGTGGAAAGACAAACTAACGATGCTGCATGCACATGGAACATGAGGATAAACATACTATTGGTAACGACAGAAGAAGCCTTCTGTTCGCCGCCCTCCGCGGCCATTTCGTACAAAATGATTTCTCCACCCATTTGTTATTTTTACGCATACGTTCGAATTAGCCTTTTGTGCAAATAGTGTTAATGATTCTTATAAGAAGTCGGGTTGACAGCCACGTGGTGCGCCAATCATAGTTAATTGTAGGACACTGAATTAACATGAACTATTTCTAGAATCATAGCATGACCCCAACGGATGGTGCGATTGGGAGCCGTCGCGTAATGAGTTCTAATTGTAAGAACTTCCACCGACCGATCTGGACACGTCGATCCCCCCGAAGTGGTGCACAACATCAGAGATCTTCCTTCGCCATTGTTCATACGTCGTTCACTGCTGTCTACGTAAACGTTCATTGTATTTCATATTCCTTAGGGCTTTCCCAATTAGATTCTCTGTTCGGTATTTCCCATGTGAAGATGTGAAGTGTCGAGTATGAACTGGGTCTTAGAGGCGCATAACATGGTTGGGATACATAGAAGACGATGACATGCACTGAATGCCGGATGTGGCAAGTGCATGTTGAGCGTCATTGTGTGTATATTGTGCACATTTGCATGTCGGAGTTGTTCGTGTGATGATCGTGTTGTCATTGTCTCGATTCGTATCTCACCGACTGTCCGGTCGTTTCTCACATGTCTCGTCTACCGAAAGATTCCAACCGACCATCACTATTCACTAAGTTCCACTTTCAACATGATCTGCCTTGTGTTCCAACCTCATCTTACATTCTTCTTACAATTAGTAAAAATTATCCATCTTTGAGATGCAACGGTAAAGAGTTTTTTTGCCTGTATTTGCAGTTAGCTAAAGACTACGGTAATGTTTGATTGTGGCTACAGACATGAACGACTGGACCCCGGTGCCCCGATGTCTCTTCAAGTCTGCGAAATCAACAAATTGCGGCAGGAAATCCGCGAAATACAAATCAAGAGCACCCCGAAACGGGCCGGGGTATCGTCTACTTCTTATTCTTATTGTTAGATATCGCCTCTACCACCAATTCTCTCTTGTTGTCCATTCGAATGTCCATTCGAGGAAGCTATGTGTATTATCAGCATAGCATTACACGTTACAATATAGCAAGTGAGTGTTTGCAATCATTGTGACAATTCCTATAGCAAGGAGGAATTCATATAATAATTGCACTTACAGGAATCACTCGGCATTCTCGTCAATCCAGAACTCGTTATCGAAGATTTTGAACCGGGAGAAACATACTACAACCAACACTTTCAAATCGGTGACACTTTTCTCAAGGTAGGACACTAACAATAAGTATTATTAAGGTGCAACAAAAAGCACTGCCACCTGGTAGATCGAGTAACGAGCGCAGCGTTGAAACAAAAGACAACGTCTCAAGCTACAGACAACGTTGACAGGGAAACTGAATGTCCTTTTTCGGATCAGAGTACATGCAAACTATGGTTTTTGGAACAGTACGAACCATTGTTTCATACATATATCCTCTTGCTTCTTTATATGACGCCCTATTCGTAACAGGCGAGCATGGGCTTTGATAAGGTGGAACAATAAACAAAATTTTCGATTTTTATGTTGATAACCTGTGGTAATATGCTATCTGACGTTCTGAATTCAACG
>JACMIJ010000069.1:0-36753 GCA_014805365.1 Koerneria luziae | reverse complement strand
GGGGTTGATGCACGCTGCACGTCCTATTCTAGCTAGCAACTCGCTGTGAGCGGTGTAGTGGGAGTCACAGTATAACTGTACAGTCCTAGTCCTTTGGTCCTATTACACAACTGAAATACAGTTGAAAGCAAAACGAAACACAATTGTTTCGTTTCCACCTGAGACAGTCCTACCGTAACGGCATACAGGACAACTTGACAAAAGCGGACGACCGAACTCGACGATCGGATAATTCTCGTCAAATTTTCCTTTTCGTCGAGTTGTCCTTTCGTCGAGTTGTCCGCTTCGTTAAGTTGACTGGAATGCACCGTAACGGGTATCACTGACAATGAGACCGTGAATTAGGCACTGCGTAATATACTGTAAGGAGAGCGCTCTGGCGCACTACCGTTGCCCTTTTGGAAAATTTTTTTTCTCTGGACTCTCTTAATTGTGCAATCAGTTGCAACAGACTTGGTAACTTAGAAAGCTTATTTGTTTTATTGTGGTGTTTTAGAATCTTGAATAGTAAGATTAGGTTTTTTGTGAATTGGTTTTGCTTGTGCTTCTCTCACAGTATTTTTTTGAAAAATCCAGATACTTGTTTAACCCTTCCCTTTTATGAATAATCCAGGAATGTGCAGTACTCGTGAAGATGCCTACTTTATCATGGGAAAATGGATATGAAAAAATTGCAAAAGCAAAGTAATATATTTAAAACTCATATTTGAAGGCTGCGGCTGATTTGTTGGTGTACGCACTACTCTTTGCTTGAAAGTGCGCAAGGGAACACACCCACTACATATCGTAAAGCCGGTTCATATATGTTGCTGTGAGAAATGGCTCTCAAGCTTTTCAAGAAAATGTTTCTTATGTGTCTGCATATTAACTACGTATTTATACAATTCCAGATGAGTGATGAGGATTCCGACTCGGAGTACACTGAATTTTATAGGAATCATCCTTCTGCTGTCAATAAGCGTAAGTTATAAAAACAAAGAATCGGTGGAAACAACACAATTGTGTTTCATTTTGATTTCAGCTGAATTTCAGTTGTGACAAATTTGTTTCAGTTATGTAATCTACTAAAACACAATTGTGATACCGATACACAATTGTGTAGAAACCTTATCACAATTGTGGTAGTGAAAACAATTGTGTTTTCACTCCCACAAGTGAAATTCAGCTGAAAAAAAACTGTGTAACCAAAACACAATTGTTTTGTTTCCACCTAAGTAATTACTCAGCTCACTAAGACATATATTTTACATTTATATATAAAACAATTATTGTTTTTCCCGTTCAGCCTATGTACCACCTGAACTGCCACCGTCTCCAGAAGAACCACCAGTAGAATATGTAGAAGTGCTACAGCAAACCTTGACTCCCTTTGTGCCACCTTCACAACGGACGGATGCCCCTTTGGCAACCATCCTCAATCCACAATTGGACTGTGTTGATCCAAGGTATTGTTAATCTTTTCTCTATCTAAAACATGCAAAGAGGGGAATATTGTCCTTTTTACTCGTATGCTGTCGCCGTCAATCTCATTTTTCTTATTGTTTAACGTTCTATGATTACTTTTATTGAATATTTATGTGTTATAGGCGCTTCTTCCCTGATTTCGATCCGAACAAGATCCTTCGTTTCTCACGCCTATTTGCTACCAATATAAAATCGTCATCGAAACCCGAGATATGGTGGATGAGCAAGACATTCCATAAGAAGCCGCTGTCCGAAGAGGAGAAGGAAAGTCATAGTAAGGTATGCACAACCGTTCTGGCTAAAAATATGATATGGTCCTTTAGACTTTGTTATTTACACAATGTGTGCGATACATTTCATAAATTGTGTGATTTCATGCTGTGCTGCGTTTGTCTCATGGTTGCCAATTCTCTATGTTATAAGGGGATGGCATTTGTCATTTCCTTAGACAACTGTTTTCCCTTCCAGAATCGTCAGCATGAAAAGAAGTTGACTTTAGAAGTGGCAGATCGTCCTCCAAATGATCAATTGCTGATGGACGAAGAGGTTTGTCCTAATATGTATATAAAGTCATTTGTTTGTTTGATGAAAATGTGCAACATGTGCTTGTAGGTGCTACTTCTTCGGAACACACAGTCGAAGGAGCGCATGAGTGCTGCCCACAAGACAGATCAGATGGAAGATGCTGCTCCCTGGAGGTACCTTTTTTGATATTATATTATATTCAATTGTTCTATTATGATAATGTATAATTAAGTTATTTTTCATGTTCGGTTGTCCAATAATAAGAACATTATTAACTGTATTCATTTGTTTGATAATTAACGACACTATTATTTGTAGGTTTGGCCCTGCCAAGATGTGGTACGACAAAGTAGGAATTCCTGTCATGGCCCACTCCTGTGACTACGGATTCAAAGTGAAACCGGTATATGTTTGTTGCTCGCGTTATCTATATCTTTTTTTTCATTGTTCAAGTTTTTAACTGTATATTTTTCTTCAGAAACCTCGTGAAAAAGAGAAGGAGAAAGGTGTCGAGGAGAAGCCGAACGGAGATAGTTCGGCAGCGGAGGCGACAGACGACGAGACATTTCTGCCTGCGAATCTGATCCACTGGGAGGATGAGATTGTGCAGGACGGAGATGACATTCGGGCACAAGTGATGAATGAGCTGAGAAGTGGACGACCTCCTTCCTGTGGGTGGATTCCCACACAGAACACACGCACATACGAGTCATTCCTGCATGTTTGTATGTATATTCATCTTTATTTTGCTACTTCTTTTCATTTTCTGCTTCTTGGGATAGATGTATTAACAGTTTGAATATTGGATTTGCCTTGTTGAGATGTGCCGAGTTATGTTTCAAAGGAACATGGCATGATTGCTCGATTCATTGATTGCGATTGCAGTGAAGACGAATGGTCTCGATCAATTGTTCGCGCGGAGTTCGTCGCGAGACTCGAGCCAATTCGGAGTAGCATCGATAGTGGATGGACGGAGTGAACCGACTGCTTCTCATTCACTTTTCCCCCTCGAGAATACTGATCTATTGAATACTTCATGGGAGGATGATATCATATGGGATGATCAAAGTGTCACCAGTGTTCCTGGTACGTATTCTTTCTTTTATATATATATCCTAGTTGTCAGTTCACATTGCGTTCATCGATGAACATCTTTTATTTTTTGCCACTGTTGCAGTGTCATTAACGGCTTTAGCTTTGCTACCAATAACTTTCAATAGTATAACCAGAAAACATTAGTCTTATGAAGTTACTTTTTAATGTTTACAGAACCGAAGTTGTTGACACTGGACTATCTGGACGATCCGGTGATGTTCGGAATGCCGGAAGACAGGAAGGGAGACGAGAGGGGGCCAGTCGAGGGGGATGCCGGATCACAACAGAAAGCATTCGATCGGAAGGTACGTGACAACAATGTAATCTTTTACGCTTCTTTTCCTTTCTATGTGCAAGTTACGACTGTTCCAAGAATATTCCTATTATCGAAAATGCTGTCTCTCACTAAAGGGATTGCTCGGTGGTTCCACATTTAAAGGTGGGAGTTCGGTGGAGTCTCTGAAACTTTGGTGAAACCACCGAAATGCCACGATGGGATCACCGTGCGTTTTGGTGTTTCACCAAACAATCCTGTCAGTGAGATGAGATATGACATTGTGTATTGTTGCCCCTTCAGGAACACCAGTTCACGAAGAAGTCGAAGATGATCTTGGGTCAAGTGCAACAACGACAGAAACAGGAGGAGGAGGAGCAGATGGAGAGTTCGATCGCCCAGTTGACAGACAAAGATCCGTTCAATCTCTCATCTGATGACTACTATCTTCCAAAGGTACTCATTCATCTTCAAATTGCTTGTACATTATTATTCGATTGTTGGATCTAATAATTTCCGTATAAATGTACTTTATGCGTTATGAATTGTAATTGAAACCTTCTGGCTGTATCGTGGGGGTTATCATGACATGTTGCTATGGAAATATTTCGTTAGTCTTTTTACTACTACAACATTACATGTACCGTGTAATGGTAGATCATAATACTTTGAATGTTATTCAGGCGAACACCAAGTCGGGCACGTCATTGGCAGCGGGAATGCTGATCCAACACTCGATCCCCGCTCAGAATATACACAGGACCTTCTTCCCCACTCATCTCTCGCCATTCAAACTCAGACATTGGCACAGGTACCGTATCCCCGTCAATCGATATCCAAACAGATTCCCACTGAGCAAACGCATTCTGAAGCAGATCGGCGGCAAGTATATTCCCATCTTCCCACTGGCCAAGCACATACGAAAGATGTCCGATCAGAGGGAGAAACAGAAGGTAAGGCGAAAGTATCTGTTCACCAAGTACTGTCTTTCATTCGCAGACTTGGTCTTAGTTATGCATTCACATATCCTTGCACAGAAGTTGTTGATGTGAAAGCAAGCGTTTCTATGTGGTTTAGTGTGTTAGTTAGAAATGATGATCGTTGTTCACAGGCAGCCGAAGGTGGTGGAGACATCTTCTTCATGCGTGAAGTGGCAGATCTGAGTGGGCGCGACGGAGATCTCCTTCTGATGGAGTACTCCGAGGAACATCCCATTCTCCTCTCCCAACCAGGTAATCTCACTGGATGCATCTTTCTTTGCAATTCATTTGTCAAGTATTGCTATTTCTGCTGTAGAGTGCGAATAGTTTGATGTTATTCACCAAAATGATTTGATATTCTCCAGGGATGGCTTCCCGTATTCGCAATTATCACAAGCGAAAGACGGGAAAGGACACGGATCCGGAATTAGAATTCGGTGAACTGGCATTTGCTCACAATTCTCCATTCCTCGGCCAACTCGCACCGGGACAGACACTCCAGTCCGTCGAGAACAATCTCTTTCGAGCTCCCCTTTATCGACATGAACCTCGCTTCTATGACTTCCTCCTCATTCGAAACAAACAAGGGTATGCTACAATTTTGACATTTATTGAAGTAGCTTTGTTGGATGATTGTGGTGTTAGTCAATATGTGAGTGTTGGAATAATTCAGAAGTCAACAAACGAAGAAAGTGTGTTCATACTCGATGAATGTGTTCAGATATTTCATCCGAAAGTGCCCAGCATTGTTCGTTGTCGGTCAGCAGTGTCCACTCTACGAAGTGCCGAGTCCAAATTCGAAACGAGCTACCGTATTTGTCCGAGACTTCCTACTGGTATGACCTCCTCTCCAATACATCGTTTGTATAATATTTCAACGTTTCCCTACGAACACTTTGGACGGTCATGGGATTTGTTCGTTTTGTATCATTGTTGGTTTCATGTAATGTTGAAAAGAGTTATCAACGTGAACAATATAGACATATGAATATTTGTAGGCGTTCATCTACCGCCTATTCTGGGCGAGTACTGACAAACCGCGTCGCCTGAAGATGGAGGACATCAAAGCGGCGTTTCCCCACTACGCGGAAAGTTCGGTCCGAAAACGGCTGAAGCAGTGCTCGGACTTCAAGAGATTGGGCACCGGGCCCGACCAGAACTTCTGGGTGTTGAGGGCTGATTTCCGTCTGCCGAGTAAGGAGGAAGTACTGGCAATGGTGACTCCCGAAATGTGTTGTGCGCAGTATTCGATGCTCGCAGCCGAACAACGCCTCAAGGTATCCACTGACTGACCCAACCCATTCATTATATCCTTCTATCTACGTTGTATTGATTTCCGTGATGACCTTCATTTTACCGTACATGCTTACAGGATGCGGGTTACGGTGAGAAATACTTCTTCACTCCGGAGAATGAGGACGATTCGGATGACCAAGTGACCATTGAGGACGAGGTGAGCAAGTTGATTGGAGGGCTTTGGTACTGACTATCCCACTAGTGCCGCTTTGTTCTCTAGAGCATGGGGTAGCTGCAATATCACGGTTATGTGAAGCTAAAGCCATGTTTCAGATCAAATGTGCCCCGTGGAACACGTCTCGTGCATTCGTGGCCTCGATGCGTGGGAAATGTCTCCTCGACCAAACGGGGATTGCCGATCCATCCGGATGTGGACAAGGATTCTCATATGTCAGGGTATCCAACAAACCCCAGAAGGACGACACTCCACAAGTACCCAAGAGACTCGTCACTGGTATGTTCGGGTCGTTACTAGTGAAGTGATAGAGAAGGGATTAACTTGAGGTTATTGATTACCTCTGAAGCGTCAATATCGCAAGAGATAAATTCATTCTTCCGATATAATTATTCTTCGCGTGTTCAGGTACGAATGCCGATCTGCGTAAGCTGCCGCTGAAGGAGGCGAAGGAGATCTGCAGGGACTACGGGGTCAAGGAGGAGGAGGTCAGTCAGTTCCGAATGTATCACTCATACTTTCTGCTTCAGATAAATGCCTTATCTCGTTGGGAGATCATCGATGTCATTCGAACCCTGTCTACTCAAGCAGCGAAACAGAAAAGTGACTTCTCAGGTATGTATCAGATACAAAGTTGTTGCTTTATTACAATATTCGTCACTCGTACTTCCTGATACGTTGATCTGCTTGATATTCAGTATCGGGAATGGCCCGATTCGCCCGAGGAAACATTCGATTCAACTTCGCCGATATGCAGGAGAAGTACAAGAAGCACTGTCAACACGTCTTCGACCTACAGAATTGGTTCGCCTTTTACATTGTTTCTTCGGAAGTTACATTAACATCGATGTAAATAGAAATCTCGGGATAGTGTAAGACAAAATAAAACACTTGTCATATTATCAGCTACTATCACAGACGGGGCTTACCCCTTGACTTGTCTATTAGTGTGCATTATCGCAGACCCGAAATGACCACTACACGTCATATGTTTCAGTTGTACTGTTTCCTTATTCAGTTTTTTTCTATAATATGACCTGTTGATCATGCAGTGTATTGTCGAACACGGAAGAGTTGTCCACGGACGAGGGATCGAGTGGCGACGATTCGGACAACGAAGAACTCGCGAGTCGACTGGAGAGCATGTTGTCGGCTGCCAAGGGGAAGAAGAACATCTCGGACAACGAGAAGGAGAGGATGGAATTCGAGAATGAGGAGAAGGAGAGGAGGGACCTCCAGAGGATGATGCATGGGGAGACGAACAAGGAACAGAAGGGGAAGGAGGCCACCGAGGCCGAGAAGAAGAGTATCTTCTTTCATATATTCATTGGACCCTTGAGAGTGAAACTACCTTTTCTTATATTTGTATCTGCTTCTTCAGGTGCACAAAAGATGGGCGAGGAGGTTGCGGATTCCGCATCGAAGATCTCCGGACTGACGGCCAATCAGAAGCTCAAGATTTATCGGACATACAAGAATCCCGATGGGTCAGAATCGGTAAGAGAGTGATAGACAAACAATTGTAGCGTTCTCCAAAATTTTATACTCACATTTTTTTTCAAAAAAGAGTTGTTTTGTTTATGCGAAAATAACACTTATAATATTTCTCTCCAAAAGTAGAAAGATGTTTCTATTTGAGACTCGCGTGGAAGTGATCACCCGTCCCCAGTTGATCGAAGCGTACGCCCGCATCCGAATGACCAAGGACGACACGTTCATCCAAGTGTACGCCCAGATGGACGAGCAATACAAGGAGGAGAGGAGGAAGGAGAAACGACGACTACAGGATCAGCTGAGAAGAATCAGGAGGAACGAACTGAAAGTGAAGAGTGGAGCCCCACCTGTCGAGAAGAAACCCGTCGTCATCAAACCCAACCTTCTCCGGATGAGATGCTCCGCCTGCCATGGAACTGGCCACATGAAGACCAACAAGAACTGTCCTCTCTATGGAAAAAGGGGAAAGGTATTGGCTTCGTATTACTGTTGTCATGTAGTATAACATTGCACTCGTGTCACCATCACCCCATTGTTCCTAACACGAATTGTCAATGTTATTCAATTGTTGATTTAAGACTGTCGGTGAGATCCATCCGGTTGCGATGACCGAGGAACAGATGGAACACATTAATGTGACTGGAGAATTGATCGCCGTCGAGGGAACGAAACTGAAGATCAGCAAGAAGATCTACCAGCAGACCGAGCAGAAGAAGAGGGATTCCGTCAGGTAGATCAGTCTTCTGTTGCACAAATACTCTTACCAGGCGTTACTGCATCGGTAGACGCGCAAACTTTACATTTTTTTATCGTGCAGTAACAAACATAAGCGTTTTTGGCGCTGATCGCGGCCCTTTTATGTCTGCTCCCCTCAGGCTGCACATTCCGCGTACGCTGTTGGAGAAGACGGATGAAGTGGACGACGACGAACAGTCGATGAGTCAGCCGGTGGAGGACGAGGAGGAGGAGAGCGACATGGACACCAGCACGGGAAGCGCCTCCCGACTCACCGGAGCCAAGAGGAGAACCTGGACTGAGGACGCCGATTATCTGGCCGGCCCATCCAAGAGTGTACAGAGAATACGAGCCGATCCACGGGTGTGTCACTCAATAGGGAGGATAACGAGAATCACTTTGTATTCATATCTATAGGCTTCTATCCATTACTCTGACTTTGTCAGTGTTCTCTAATACTTCCGGAGAGTGAACGTATGTTTTGCAGGTGACGCTGGCGACTCAACTGACCGAGATAGTGAACGAATTGAAGAACATCCAAGGCAGTGAGCACCTTCTCCAGGCTGTCAATCCCAAGAAGGTACGCATGCGGATGTGGTATTAGACGGGCGAATGTGTCGCCAGATGGAGTCTGTCTGTCTGACTGTCTGTTTCTCTGACCTACGAGACATCAAGAGATGCTGGATGAATAAGACATTGCTGTAGTGGCGAACACGATGAAGCTGTCATTCAGGTGAAAGACTACTACGATATCGTGAAGAAGCCGATGGACCTCCAATCAATAAAAATGAAAATAACCGATAACAAATATGAACTGAGAAAGGACTTCATCATGGATGTGAAACAAATTCTCGAGAACTCCATTCTCTACAATGGAATCAATCATATCATCACCGAAGCTGCCCGAACGGTATGTTTTATTATTGAATTTGTGCGTAGATTTTGCAACGAAAAATAACTGCGAACAAACATCGACAAGTTGCGTTTCTCAATTTCTGAACCGTTGTGGCAATAGGGATTGTTCGCTACTCAACGGAGTACATCTAATTTCGTAGAATCGCAAAACGAGCCACAATGTTTTCCATGATGCTCTTGTATGACTACAAGACTAATATAATGGTTTCTGTTTTTCTCATCCCATTCTGTTCGGAAGAATGTTCATGTGATTGTATTATGATCTTCTCGTGCAGATGTTTGACGTTGCGTGCAAGCGTATAATGGAGAAGGAGCAGAAGCTGATCAAACTGGAGAAGCAGATCAACCCCCTCCTGGACGAAAACGACCGCGTCGGATTCTCATTCATCCTCGCCGATATCGTCCAACAATGCAAGAATATCCCGAAGAGCGTCCCCTTCCACACAAAAGTCGACCCCCGAAAGGCAGTTGGATACTACGAGAAGATCGACAATCCAATGGATCTCGGAACAATCGAGAAGAATGTGAAGGAACACGGATACTCCACTGTCGCCGCCTTCCTTCGCGATATAGAACAGGTCAGTTGGGGTTTTGAAGAAAACATTTTAATTCTAAATGAAGGTTTAAAAATGAGGAAAGATTATAATATTTAAAAAAAATTACTTCGCAGTCCTCAATAAGTAAGCAAATCGTCCAAAAATTGTTGAAAAATGTTTATCATATCAAAAGGGGCTCATTGTCAGCAAAGCACTTATTTCTCTTTAAAACATAATTTGTAGACCAAAATGTACATGTTTGTTTAATTAACTTAATTAGTTGTTTCAGATTTTGCGCAACTCGGAGTTGTACAACGGACCGGCAGAGAAGAGTTCGTACACCAGCAAGGCCGTCGAGATATTCTCTCTCGCCAAGCTCCTCCTCGAGGAGAAGTCCATCCAGCTCCACGAACTGGAGACCAATATGAATGGCGGACAGGCGAGTCATTCCACTTTCATGGCTAATATATTATACAATACATTAGGTGTCGGTATTATACTGTTGTGGTTAGTGAAAATGTTACAAAACTTTCACAAGTGACAGAGCATATGACAGGAACCAACATTAAAGTGTCATTTCGTTTTTCCGGCTTCTTCGTGGCATGCAGTGATTGTGATATTGTCACAGGTGGTTGATGACGATGACGAAGAGGAGGACTACGAGGGAGAAGGAGACGGAGACGGGGACATCGGGGAGGACATGGGAGATCCCAATGACGATCTCATGATGAGTGGGGACGACGAGGAAGTCGAGGAGGAGGGCGATGAGGAGGTTCGCTGCACAACCACTCATTTCTTGTTAGGGAGGAATGGAGAGGGAGTTGAACTGTTCTTGCAGGTGATGGGAATGGACGAGACCGAGTGGACGGAGCGGTTGATGCAGTCCAATATGCACACCTCCGGACAACTCAACTCCGATCTCGCGCTCTCCGAATCCGACGACGAGGAACACCTCGAGGGGGTCAAGAGACAGCGTATGGACGATCAGTTGTACGACTCATTCTGACAAGGAGAAGTAGATCACAAGTTAGAATGTTGTGTGATATTAGTGTAAACAAATATTTGTATGAAACGACAGACGATGATTACTTTAGTAGGAAAATAAGAATATTCTGATTGTTGTACTTTAATGGAAATACTTAGGGGGTAACTAATGTTGTATGTGATGGTTTGTTTCGTACTGTACATTATGCTTACGTTGTTGTTGTAGCGGGTCAATTTGTTCAAAAATGTTATTTATTAATAATGTAATAAAATATAACTATAATTGTTGATATTAGCATTTTGTTCTAGCAATCGCACCTTTTAGTATGGACACGTTCTTCGTTCCTAATATGTACACGTTATACGTGGGGGAAAGACACAATGCGGCAACCGAATTCTCACTGCACCGCCTTCACATTCCGACACTTCGGACGCGGTTTGTTCGCAAAAAGAAGATCACGAGAATAGTGGAAGCCACGGTTCACCCAATGGCCATACACCGAGAATACCGCAGATTCCGCTTCGTGCCGCACCTGAAGCGGAAGAAGGAAATGCGGACGCGGACACGCGGTACCTCGCGGTGGCGGAAAGGACGCTTCCGGAGAGACTCGCGGTCGATACAAGTCTTCAGATACTTGACATTCGTTAGTCGGATGAAGAAGCGCACGAGGATGATCGCATGTCGGAACAGTTTACGAGAATCACGACGAGCCGTCGGAGGAGCACTGGAAGGAAAAGGGGGCGGAGTCTGGGGAAGGGTGAGACGAACCCTGCCGTCTCCATCCAGGGGTGGGACAGACACTGGTGGGAAGTGAGTCGGCGAGAGGGGTCGACTGCCAACAGACCGCGGATCTACATCAACACGTCATCAAATGCTCCCAACTCTTTAGCTCTTGGTTTCGCTTCACATGCAACCTCCTTATAGTATCAAATGCCCACCATATCCTTGGCGTCCTCGGTGATATTGGCCCATTGTTCGTGTCGGAATTCGTATTTGCCTTCCTGGATCATCCGCATCATGATGAGTTGTCTCCGATGATAGAAGGGAGCGTATCCAGCCAGGAGAGTGTAGAGGATCACACCGAGAGCCCATTCGTCCACCTCGAAGGAGTAGCCCTCCGCGTTGTCGAACATCTGACACCGGAGGGTCTCCGGGGCCAGGTAACCGGGTGTCCCGCACAAGTCTGCACCAACAACTTCTTCCCAACGAGAAGCAATCACATTTCGTCGCTACAGTCTCATTGTCAGATTTTGGAAATGAAAACAATATGCCAATGTTCTTAACCAACACCAAGAATATTACACAACCGTTTTCTAAAACAGTGATAATACGCACCTTTCAACTTCTTTCCTTTTTCCAGTCGCGTAGCAAAACCGAAATCGGAGATAACTATTCGTTCCTCGTCAATGCACAAAATATTCTCGAGTTTGAGATCTCGATGGACGATTCCCCTGTCGTGCATGAAGGACACGCCGTCCAGCAACTGACGCATCAGACGACGACCCTGCAAGACGCCGTCCACCATTATCAATTAGATTCCTTTCTTATATAGAGGATTTTCAGGGCGAAAGGAAATACGCAATGATTCTGCATCATTCCTAGAGTATTTACATGCGAGCATGAAATCAACTTCTTCCCGGTCTCGCAGTTCGCAAGAAAGGCTAGTAATAACTGTTGCTGATTTTGCCAATAAGATAAAATTAACAAACCCTCTTCTCGGATACGGTAACACTGGTATTCAACTGATCAAACAATTCTCCTCCTCTGGCCATCTCGAATACTGCAAACAGAAACGACGGAGTCTGGTAGAAGTTGTGGATTGTAACTGAAACAGCTCAAATAGCATACGTATAATAAATACAGTGAGATTTGTAATGCAAGTTACCTGTATAGATCAGCTACTTGAAAACAGCAGCTAAACAAACTAATACAGAAAAAAGAAGGGAAGCACAGTATGGCAAATATGATTCGGAAGATAAAAACCGACTGATAGACGGATGACCCGACAATGTCCGCAGGATATCCACTTCCGAGACGGTTTCATACAGTAATCGATTGGCTTCCTCCTGCGTCTGTCGCTCGGTTGATATGTCCACTATTTTGACTGGGAAGAGTTTCTTCCGAATGATGTCATACCTGCGAATATCTGGCCGGTGTCCTTCTCGATGCACTTGCGGACAGTGGATGCGAGGCCTCTTCCCAGTATCTCGCCTGCCTCGTAATTGGCATAGAATCCTTGATTCTCTATGTGATGCCAATCGCTTTCTTCTACCGTCATTCTACAAAATGCGTGTGAGTCATTGCAGGGCGAGTTCCTGTCGTTCCCGTTTGAACAAAAAGAAATGGTATCCATGGCGTTTTATGTGTAGAATGAAGAGCGGACCTTCCCATAAAACGTGGGGAAACTGATAGTCCCCTTCACCAATATGACCGATGGTTCGTACCATAGCACCAACAACTTCCGCCAACATATAGCACATCTTTATCGCTCTGGATCATAATTAAAAAAACAACACAAAAACTGAAAGAAGAACAAGTAAATTGATAAAAGGAGACAAAGATGAGGAGAGGGAGAAAAGGGTAACAAAAGGAAGAAGAAAAGAGCGCAACGAATCCCCGCAGAGATCAACTCAACAGAATAACAACAACAAATATCCACAGAGATTGCGAATAACAGGCCTATTCCAGGAAAGAACGAACTATTCGAATGAGTGATGCTCCTCCACACTCTCCGCGCCATCCGGCGCCGACGCCAGCGACGCGCCCCCGCCGAAGGCATTCGCCTCGCGGAACAGCGATCCACACAACTTGTTCAGCTGATCGACCTGAATGACATACAATCAACAGGAGCATAAAGGGCATGAAAAGGATCAACTATATATCACATCGGATCGAACTCATTTGATCAAACTGAAGAAATACTGCGGTAAGGTGTGCTCATCAAGAATCGTAAAAGGCTTGAAAAGGGTATTGAATAGTTTGATAGAAGCATGTCTTATGAAAATCAGTTAAGAATGTTCGGGTTCCTTCATAGTGCATGACACAGATTTGTTCGAGCCTTTGTCTGGATAGTCTTTTTCTTGAAAAAGGTGGCCCAGGTTCACACTAACAAAATGTTTTCTACATGGGTTCGATGCAGGAATGGACAGACCTCCTCCTTGCTCCAATTGCCGTATCTTCCATAGTGGACTCCATCCTTCAGCTTAACGAGAATGCTCAGAGTTCGTCCGGTTAATTTCTCGTCGAATGATCGAATGAGGGAAGATTTGACCGACGACTCCGATGAGGGATCCAGGAAGATCATCGACTCCGCAACTCAATTGGAAACAATATTCGTAAGAATTCGCATGGTGAACAGCAATACGTTCCTATTTGTTGCACTGTGTCTATATAATAGGGAGTGTACAGTACCGGCCATTCGATGTGGAAGGGAGAGGTTGTTCTGCTGCCGGAATGTCTCGTTCAATTCCTTGGCGTCGGTTCCATTCGGGAACAACTTCGGAAGCATCTCCTTGGCCACTTCGCCCACGACTCCCGTCAATTCCACCCCACTGTCTGCAAGAGATTCAAGATCAAGATACACAGAATACAAAGAGCAAAGCACAAAGAACGATCACTTACAGTACGAGAGGAATTTGATCTTGCAGATGTGCATCAACGGACTGTTCACATCCAGAGAAAGGCCCTCCGACAGACATTTCAGCATCAACAGTGGCTTCTTCTGAAAAGAACATGAGCGTTGCTATTAAGTACCGTAAATGTTACCATTAAATTGCTGACAACGTTGTTAACATTAAGCTGAAGGAGGGATGATTCATCAAAAGATGGACTGATTGTCAAACAACATAATAGATATATCGGTAGAAGCATAATAAACTCATTGAGAACACTATTTTAGCTGCTGACCTGATCAATCCATTCCTAGATCACATGAATAAAGCATGTCTGCAACCTCCGTCAGGAACACATTACACTGTGCTTAATGGTGGAGGAATATGAATGAGAAAAAAAAAGAAGAGAGAGAGAGAGCAAAGAACAGACACGAACCCTCCTGTAGTAGACATCGAATGAGAGAGCGTACGCCGTCACATGTTTCGACCCGAGAAGAATGAATGGCTGGATGAACTTGGTGGCCTCAGCAAGAGGAGATTCGCATTTGAGGAGAGAGGGTCCGTCGGGGATGACGACCTCCTTCTCGCCGTCCTTGTCCTTCGGAGGCTGAACGGATATATAATACAATGAATGAAATCAAAGAGAAAGGCAGGGTACAAATGACCGGATAATACATACATTCTTCTTCTTTTCCTCCTCGGCGGCAGCTTCTCGTGCCATTTTCTCCTTGTTCGCCTTCCTCTTCATCTTCTTCATCTCGTTCGGTGTCAACGTGGAGATGTCCACCCCCGATTCCGGCCACACATCGGACGGCCGATCCACGATACGCAGGTAAATCCAAACAAACAAATTTTGAAAACAAAGTAAAAATTCTCTCAAATCAAGAGTTGATACCCTGTGTTGAGAATAAATGAGTATCGTCTATGGATAAGATATTACGCTACCGGCAGACACATAATTCGCATTGTTGACAAAGACCTATCGCGAACTGCTGCTACAACAGCAGCATTCGACCGTCTCCGACCTACACCATCACAATACAACCTGGCATACCTTGACTGCGATCTTGGCTGCCCGATAGTAGAAGTCGTGTCCGCGAAGACCGTCCTCGAGTCTCAAGAGCCGGATGTACGCGGTGAGGGTGGTCTTCCTCAGACAATAGGAATGGAAGTCGAACTGGTCATCGACCATCCCAGCGAAGTGCTGTTCGATCTGATGGCACTTCCGGAGGGCGTCCCCGTAGTTGTTCGCCCGACGGAGGGCCCGAGCAACCTCCGTCTCGTACCACATGCACTGCATCTCGTTGAGCGAGACCGACGCATTCACTCCTTCCTGAGCACATCAAACGGTCATCACGTTCATTCTTTTCAACTCTCATCATTACTAAGCAACGGATATTCGGATACTGAATCCACAAAATGGAGGAAGAACGTATCTGCTAGCGCCTACTAATGACTAACTATTCGTTTCATTATTCAACTAGCCAAAGAAAAAAACGCACGTGATTACAAAGAAGAAAGGAATGATAAATGAGGAATGACAAGGAGAAAAGAGCGTACCCGTGTGAACTTGGCGCACATGTCTTCGGCCTCCTTGATCCGCCCTGCCCTCAGCATGTACTTCGCGCACTTGCTGTTCAGATATCGGTCGGCGGTGTCCAGTGACTGCGCGTCTTCGATGATGCGAGACGCCGTCACGTAGTCGCCCGCGTGCTGCATCCAATCGGGTGAGCAGGGAACAACATTTTCTCATTCTTATGCTACGCTTATGAATTCCCGACTATGGAAAACGTTCGCATAGTGTAATACGTTCCAAGAGTGGGTTCATTCAGAATGCTGACAACTTCCTTCGATGATTGCATGTAAATGTAGAAGTGGCTAACGCAAGTGGCATATTACCTTGTAAATCTTAGCCTTCATCATGTTCAATTCAATGAGAGTTGGTGTGTGTTGGAGGGCGCGGTCGATGTACTTGAGAGCAGTCGAAATCGATCGGAGACGGTCGAAGTGTTGGGCAACCAGTGCGTACAACCACACAACAGTCGTCGGGGACTCACAATGAACAGCGTCATCTGGAATACAAAGGACAGTTGCTCGTGTTCATGTCTACAAAACATTCAAGTGATAAAAACGACATATTGCATACAGTAAGAACAAGATCATCGTACCTTCGAGACATCCATTCTTATATCCATTCTCCTCGAGTTTCTTGACGAAATTAATGAGAATGGATTCGATGATCACAACCTTCTCCGGATAGTCGTACAGTGGAAGAAGACTCTAGAAATAAGAATATCCTGGTATGAAATAACAATGTTGATTAAACATTAAAATATATATTTTAAGCATAAAAGATATACATAAAGATAAAAACGTGAATTGTACCTTGAACAGACTTGGGATTCCCTTTCGCAATCTCTCGATGATCCACAATGACAATCTCCTTTTCAACTCTTCCCCCTCCACGAAGTACAAAGGAATGCCTGCACAAATTATTATACTGACACAGTTTAAGAAAGTTCGATAAAAACTACACAAATAATTGTTTAATAAATAAAAAGTACGGTAGCATATTTCAATCTTAATGTATTAAAAAATTTCATTAAAAAAGTAGCTCTGCTGAAAAATAATAGATGATAGAAAATAGAACGTAAAACAAGCTTACGCTTAGGAGCAGCAGCCTTTGGATAATGACAAGCAATGGAGTCATAGTTAATTAGCCTCTCGTATATCGAAGAACCTGCAACCACGGCATAAATACGACTCCATTCAAGAGGGAAGTAATACTTGAATATAATACTTGCAGTAATCACAGAACACTGGCATACATCAAGTGACAAACTATTAGTTGCTAAACTGAAAAAATTACATATAATGTGGCACCAGTTAAGAAATGTGAAATATCAGGCATTGCATATTGTATGATTATGCAAGAAATGAACAAAAAAACTGATGTCGTCAGCAGCTTCCATGATACTAACATGGAATCATACTGCTACCAAGAGACCAACCGGCTCCGAGTCCGAGACAATCCTCCAGTGCCGTATAGTATCCGACATTCTCCGGATTCCTGTCGATCAGTGCTCGATATATCCTCTCCGCCTCATCCAAATGGCCCAATTGGGTCAGAATATCGGCTGAAAACATAACAACATTAACATTTTTATTTCTGTGACGTTTTGGAGTTCTGCAATAAAATCGTACCAAAATGAAAATGGCCTAATTGTACGTGAAATAGTGCATGCATGACAATGCACGCCAGCAGATGAACTGTTGCAATCCCGAAACAACCGCATACCTCGAATTTCCATGTACGACAACTTGTCAACGATGAACGTGGAATTCTCCTCGAGTTTCTCGAGTGCCAACTCCAGTTGACCACATTCCCGTAAAATCATATTCTGATATAAAATCAGCTCAGATTTTTCGAAGTCGTACGACGATGTCTGGAAGTATTTCATATTCATGTTATGCGTGAACATTCAGTTCGCTGCCAAGCAAAAAAACATGTATGCAATTGATTACAAAGCAAAGGCAGTTTGTAATCATGCACCACAAGCCAAACATAAGTAGAAATATTTTACCCCTCAATAGGCAGTAGCTCACAAGTTACTAACAATACCTTTCAAAGTTAAAAAAGACCAAATGAACGAAAATCTAAAGAAAAAATGAAGCAAGGTAGGAATAATATATACCTCGGTAGTATTGTTGCCGATAATCTCATTGACAATATTGAGAGCCTGATCGTAGTCTTTGAGAAGGTGATAGGCCGTCGCGTACGCAATCCACGACACACGCTGATTCGGACGAAGACGGAGAAGTCGGTAACGAGAATCCTGTTCATTACTACTGCACAGAGAAACTGGTAAGTCATAACTTGCTACACCAAAAACATTTTTTTCTAACACAGGCGATTGATTAATAGGATGAATCAAAGAAAAGAAGAACAAACGTGTATGAAATATCCAAGGAAGCACCTAGAAAGAAAAAAAAGACCCACTCGATATCCTTCGAGATCTCTCATTTGAATCTGTAGCAAAGATAGATCACGAAGAATTTGCAGATTGTCCTTATCGATCTTGAGCGCCTGTTTGTATGCCTTGATGGCCTCATCGTATTTCTTGTCTGCTCGTTGGACGAGTCCGTACACGTGCCAGCAGACGTACGACCGAATATCAGCCTAAGGTTTGTCAATCACGAACGAATATATATTTCATGTTAAATAACTAAAAGGCAACAGCATTACGAAACCACACAATTGTTTTCTTTTTCCAGAACAAAACAGAATGCAAAAAGTAAAGAAAGACCAATTCAGTCACACAATTCTATCGATGTCGATATACAATAAGAGCAACCATCACTCACCAAGAGGCCCTTCTTGACCGATTCCTGTGCTTCGGCATGCTTTCCCGTACAATTGAGGATGAGGCCACGCATCGCCAGAGTTTCTGAGGAAACGTCACGGGAGCAGATGACTTACCTCCATGTTCCGCAAATTGGGGATTGGAGAGAATTGTCTTCGCACATCGC
This sequence comes from Koerneria luziae, assembly GCA_014805365.1. Taxonomy (NCBI): domain Eukaryota; kingdom Metazoa; phylum Nematoda; class Chromadorea; order Rhabditida; family Neodiplogasteridae; genus Koerneria; species Koerneria luziae. Next base: position 18,138 of record JACMIJ010000069.1, on the reverse strand, counting down.
AGCCCGATCTTGTATTGTTTATGCTCGTAACACTTCTGGACAATAATAAAATGACTGAGAAAAGGAAAGGAAAACGTACAATAATTTTCTTAAAGAGAGCCAATTCTTTGGACGGCAAAGGCTGGTTGCTAGACTGCCCCGGCGGCGCCATACCTGTGAATGGATAAGATGAGTATGGGCGGCATGCGTAGAAATGAAATGCAATAACGAAACAGTAAAAACAAAGCACAGTTTAATTCATTTAATAATTAAATGAGAATTGGGAATTTGTTTGCATGTTACACCATGGTGTACACTAAAATCGTGCGGCAGATGCGTTGAAATCGCGCACGCCTTCGACAAGTGCCGAAAGCTGCAGCCTCGGCCCACTATTTGGCTGTTTCAGAAGGTACTTCCATTTGCTAATCGCTTCGTATTACAACTTCTTTCATTGTGTAAAGCAAATATGATAATAGTTTATCAAAGCGAAGGGCGAGTGTCGACCCGCAGGTAGACTGTTCATTAGCATATCGGAACAAACACACCAATCTCCCTTCAGAGGGAACCGGAAATTAAGCAGAAGTAGAAAACTCAAAGAACGGAAGAATACATATGCACAGGGTATGGAACCACATGGGCCTATCTTGGACAACAAGCACGCCTATGACGGGAAAGGGAAAGGGAGACAAAAGGCGCCATCGAATGTTCGAGAGGAGAGACGAAGCAGAAGCCACGGCTTACAATGAGATGGACGCCGTCATCGACACTCCCACACCTTGCACGACATGTCCACTGACGATGTGATCACATACGGCGAATGCGAATGGAAATCTGCAAGTAGGGATTGTGAATCTTGTGCGGCAATTACGGTGATCTTGCGCATGTCCATAGTAAGAAAACATAACGCACCTAAACAAGTAACGAAGTGTGAGTGTGCGTCGATCGTCTTCTGGCATCTCTTTTCGGCCACATTCCATATTCTCATTGTCTTGTCGTCTGCGACGGAGAGAAGGAACTTCCCTCGTGGGTGGAATCGAACCATACGAACCTGAACACGATTGTGTCAAACGAGATGCGATACCAGAAGATTGTCTGACAAGGAACAAATACTCGAACACAACAGACCCAATTATCGTGTCCGATGAGATTGAACAGACAGACACCGGCGAGTGCGTCCCACACACGGATGCTCTTGTCGCGAGAGCCGGATACCTGGTGACCATTTGCCTGATTCAGGGTGACTTACCACGACGGCGGCATTGCCTCCTTCTCCGTTCTTCTGTTTCATAATAAGAGGGATACCCTCATCCGGTGCCCATTCCACACATTCCACCACGTGGTCGTGTCCTCGCAGAGTATTCTTTGGCGCCTTCGTTGCGAGGGACCAGACGATGACCGACTGTCATGTATTATCATGAGCATGTAACCACGAGGAAACCTCACTTTCATTAGAGGATATTACAAAGAAAAAGAGTACACGAAGCAGCATATAATATTTCTTGTTTGTCTTTATTTGTTTTTAAACCTATTCTTTGACAAAGGAATCTGGGGATTCCCCTCTCAATGCATTGGAAAGAGCATGTCGGAAGGCGCAATGTCGTTGCATTAATTCCTCCTTTCCCTGCGAAAAAAAATGCAATAAACTAACGAGAAGGACAAAGTGTGGACAAAAATACGCCATAAACGGGCTGCTTGAGAAAGGAAGAATACGGTGGAAAAGAAGGAAAAGGGAACCTGGTCATTACTGGCTGTTGCGAAGAGAGATCCATCCAGGGACACGCGAATCATGCGAACCCAATCTGTATGGGCACGGAATGTGTGCACACAGTAACCGGTCGACACCTGCAACGTACCATTACTACCATCTCACACACATCAATTGAACCAACCATATAACACATTTAACCATCTTCTGATGTAAAGTAAAGTAAAGTTCTCCTGAATCAAGGCCTATTCGCCTGCGGGGGGTCCCGAAGAGGCCGGGACACGTGGGGCATATTAAATCCGGAGTTGCCCAACCTTTTCGCCAGACCTAGTTATATCTTCTGATGTAAGGTAGTCAAACAAACAAGCTATGTCTCGTTCTTAAAAAGTAAGCTCTTCCATGGTGAAATAAACTGAATTATTTGTTGATATAAAAATATATAATATATGTGTAAATGCATACCTCCCACATCTTTACAGTGTGGTCCCGACTGGCGGAGAGAATGAAATCGCTGCTAGGCAGGACGGCCACCGACGAGATATTGTGGTCGTGTCCCTTCAGGGTCTTGAGACAATCGAAGTTCCCACTGAACTCCCACATCTTGATCGTCATGTCAGCAGAACACGACACTGCAAATCATCACAATACCTTCCAATTCCATCAACCAGTTAACAACAATCATACGAAATACTTATCACATAATTAAAGAACTACAATCATAGAAGTGTGGCGCTAACAATAAGAACCGAAATTGCTGCTAAAACAAAACGCTACATGTCTACGAATACTGGAAATGCGCTAAGGAAAAGCGAACCGAGGAACTTTCCGGCCTTGTCGAAGGCGATATCCTGGACGGCATCCGTGTGTCCCTTCAGTGTCCGTTCGTACTCTCCGGACTCGTAATCCCACACCTAGAAAACATCATTTCTTACCGTATCTAGGCTAAATTTACTGGAGCGACAATACTATGAATTATGAAACTTTTACAAATGCAAATAACTCAAAGTTGAATGTCATACTTTTAGATTTCGGAATATTTTAATGACTAATCAACAATATTATCAAATAACAGTGTGATGATTAGCGCAAGTAATGGTTGATACTTACTTTGATAGTTGAATCTTCACTGGAAGAAGCGAATACGCTATAGACAGGATGGAAGATGACCCGTGTGACAGGGGATCGATGGCCCGACAAGGAGAATCTTTCCGGTGGCCGGGGGATCCATTCCGATGGTTGACGCTTCTCTCTACAATCAAATTAATCACAAAGGGTTAGCCAGGCGGAAGCATAAAACCGGATAAAACACAGACAAACAAGCACAATTATCATTCATCTATTCAAGAACATTTATCAACGACAAACAATTATGACATAGAGCAGTAACTTGCAGAGGATGTCATTTATCACTGCTCAGGAAAATACCAATGCGTATTACTCCTACTGTTTCATAAGATATAATCTAACCTGGAAGGAGCACCGTGGTTGATCTCCTTTTCTGTTTCCAAAAGTTTCGCTTCAAGATCGGCCACTTTCTTCTGAAGCCGAAGAACAGACGTCCATTTCTTTTCTAGGATCCCATTCAACTTTTTGTCGTCAAAGTTGCTCTGAAGAGAATACGATAAAGATAATTCTGTATTAATCTTAGCTGAAATGCTAAGATAAGTAAATAATATAAAAACATACTACTCCGGCCTCTTCGACAAACGTGGCAAGTGACTGCGTATACCCGTACGAGTGGAGATAATCCGCTATTCCTCGGTTTCTGCAATTTCCGCCATAAACAAGAGCACATTGAATGGGATAATGACGTGTTCATTGAAGACAACGGCTTCTCCAACAGAATGCAATTCATCCCTAATTGAATCCCGCATAAGGCTTATCGATCCATTCAAGACAATGCCTACATCCGTATTTAATTGCTTCATCGTTAATGTTTCATATGTATGCAAACTTGGCTAAAAAAGGGGGAAAAGGAAAAAAACGCATGTCCAAATATTGGGAACGAACAGGGGATTATTTCTGACCATGAGTAACCATTGCAAACAACACGAGCCAATAATTGACACAAGAAAATCAATTGATAATCACCCGACTTTATGCAACTTGACTTTAAATGTAGCAACTAGATCAAATAAATGGATTTCATTGTGACCAATATTAAACCAGTCAGAACAATACCACAAAATTAAACAAACATTTCATAGCACCCAAGAAAAAACATGAATTTCCAGTAAAATAAGGTTTTCTATTAGTTTTCCCTTATAAAGACTTACATTTCTTCGCGTTGTCTCTCTGATAGGTTCATTTTCATTCTGGCACCCAGAACGGGCAATGTTCAGAAGGGGAACGAGGCCAGAGCGGAGATGGGTCGGCTGGACGGGGCTCCTCTTGTTGTAGATTGATCGAATGCGACTCTTGAAACACGTCTGCATGCACCACAATTGCGCCCGACACAAATTCATTAAACAAAAACACAGAAAACGGAAAATCCAGCACGATCCAGCAGAACTCCTCTCCATCCGTACCGCAACCGCCTCAGTTGACCAAAACTACCGTACTTTAGCCAGACGAAACTTTGAACGGGTGCAGTTCCGAACTAAGACAGTCGAACAATTAAGTAATTAAGTTATTTTAATTGACATTTTGTACCTACGTTTTGATGCTGGTTTCTGTAACACTTAGAACAATACAAAATCAACAATTATTAATGTTATATTTTTAAACGACACTTTAAAAATTTATCGTAAAACCAAAACTATTTTGCTATTAAAGAAACAACTGGATAAGACGGTAACAAACCATTGTTTCTCTGTTTCTTCCTGTAACTTTTTCCAGATGGCGAGGTTGAATAAGGTTGTAGGTTGAATTATGTCGCAAACTATTCGTCCCGGTAGTTTGACGATAGACTCTGCTCAATTCTTTTGTTCAATGTGCTGTTGATACATAGAATAGCCTGAAGCCTCTTGAGTAGCACAATATGCGATTTGTTGATTGAACAGGTGCCAGGAACGGTTCCGGTGACCATGTTGGCTTTGTGGAGATTGTCCACTCAATGGATGAGCGGAACGCGATATCTCATGGTCATATTCAAATTATGATCCGCCTTCACCAATTGTATTGCCTTTCCCCTTATAGTGTATTATGCTCAATCAACGAAAGAAACAAACAGTGATCGGGCACAAACTGCTTCTTCGCTGCAATGACTTCTATTCGCATAATAACACCTTCATATCAATTTCCTGTCGTCCGCAAGTTATTTAATGTAAAGAGATACTCTCCATTTATTTCAATCCATAAGTTATTATGAAGAAACGAGATAAAGCTATACAATGACTTGGGAAAGAAAAGCGTCGTCATAACATGAGAAGGGTGGAAATGACTATATGCGATCACAGAGAATACTTTGTATGCTATGTTGATAAATAATACTGAGAGAGAATGGATAATCTGATATACCTTGGAGAGAGCATTGCAACTCATAGGCACTTGGTGTATATCACTTCCGTTGCACAGAATTCGATTATAAGACAAACTGACTGGGTAACACAAGCAAAAGTATCAACACTATTCCGGCATATTATTCTAGTCTTTCGAGAAAGTTCGGGTCCTTGAAATAGTCAGGAATGGGATCGTCGAGTCGGCTGATCACTTTGTAGATCGTCTTCTTCCATGAGGGTTCCGCGTCCTTTCCATGGAGAATTGCGACGAAGAATTCTCGAAGCGTCTCCTGCACGACCCACACGAGACGCTCGGGGGGCTGAACATTATACACTATTACCAGTATCTTAGATATTCTATTGTCTTTGAGTGTCTTACGAAAACATACATTATCAGCCCTTAACAATAAGAATGAGTTATTCAGGTAGCAATGTGTTGTATCGAAGACAATGTATCGATTGCCAGCAACATGAATTCGTATTGTGTGCTCCGTTGTTCACTTGTGTGCTTGTACCTGTATATGATTGTTCCTGTTATAGTGTTGATTGAGTTGTTTGAATATGTCAGATTCAGCAGTGACGACAATCTCCTCCCTGTTCCGGATGCCCTCAGCCACTGCCTGCTTGGCATACTTCTCCATCTGGATGTAGTAGAACTCCCTGCAAGAGTGTAATGTGATCCCGATTCGAGGTGTGTATTCACAAGTCTCATCCCACCGTACACCATGGCCATTTCTCAGTCCCATGACGGCGGTCAGGCATTAGTCTGGATTACTTTTTCCTCCCTATCGAGAGCAAGTACCGTACACCAAATCTACCTGATCAGCAACGATTACCTTCCACAGGAAATTATAAGTGTTCCGGTAGGAAGAGAGCATGCCGAAAGAGGAGAGTGTAGAGAACGAGCGTAAATGAGGGCTTGGAAGATGATATTTCCTTGCTATTGTCATATGTGTCTATGTGATACTACTTCTTATATTCTGGTTCCCTTTCTTGTTCATGTAATCCGATTAGAAATACAACAGCATCTACAGAGAATGTATTGAGGACAAACGGATGTGGACGGTAGAGAGGAAGACACAAGGCGGAGGAAGAGATCGAGAGGAAGGTGAGAGAGGAGCAGGCAGTCCAAAGGAAAGAGCAGATCGGTATTAAACTGTCAGGACTAGTGAAGCATGCTATTATAGAGGGTGATGCTTGTTGAAAAGGGTAAGAGGGGAAAGAAAGACAAGCTGTCACAAAGAAGAGGGGATGCGAAGTGAAGGGAGATAAGGATTCCCCCTAAGAAAGGAGGAACATGGCATTCCAAACATCAACATATGCCACATCTCATGAATGACAACACCCTCTGGGGTTGAGATAAGAAGACGATGAGGGATACGAAAGGAAGAGGAGAGGACGAGGAATGAATCCCTCTACAATGAGCACTTATTGTTAGCGAGTCGTGTCTCTGCATAGACAGAAGGAACATTCTCGCATAACAGGAATACGAACCTGAAGTTCGAGAACCATTTGACGAGTTGTGCCGTGTTGTTCTTGTTGAATCGAATATCGGGGAAGTAACTCTTGAGGAGGGACGAGTTTGGGTATCGAGTGTAGAAGAACATCAACTTCGCCTTACGCAAGTGCATTGGAGTCAAGGTAGAGCTGTAAAGAACATTCATTGCATTCACATAGAAACTGGAATAGCTGATCATTCATGATGTTATGTTTCCATCACCTCCCAATGTTAACTTCGAATGGAGATGTAGTTGTTACAAAGACTTGTCTCTCTCGGGATACGGTATGGCTTGTCCGATTTGATGATCACTTGCAGCCCGATTGTCCTGGTATCTTGTTCCTCATCTCTCTTCCTCCCTCATCCGTTTCCCTCCCTCATCCTTTCCCTCCCTCAAATCCCATCTCCTCTGTCCTGTTCTGTACCCGGTTATTGAGGCTGCTATATGATCAATCATGCTCGATCTGCTCATCTCAAATAAGTATAACTATACAACTACAGTAATAATGAACACTATAATTGCATTAATAGTAGCAAATGTTCTCACCTAACTGCCACATTTGGATCATATGGTCCTTCGCTGACGTCATCACTGTCAACCGGACTGTCATCCCGATCGAAAGCACCCGCCCCATACATCGGATGACCGACCATCGTGGCGGGGAAATAGTTGGGGAGAGGCGTCGGATTCACCTGAGGAGAATATTCGACCTCGCGAAGGGGACCATACCAGTGGAGTTCCTCGATCACTTCCAGGAGAAGCTCGTTCACTGGGGACGACTCGATCCAGCTTCATCTTCTTTCTCTTCACTTCATCTTCGAGGGGTTTCCTAAGATTGTTGAGGGCTGCGATGTTGTTGAAGGGATTGAAGGTTGGAGGGAAGATGCTGTTCGTGGCTGGAAGCAAGTGATGGGATAACGATGGAGGAACTGGAAGAGGATAAGCTGAGGGGGAAAGGGAACGGAAGCACAAGGCAATAACCGACTCAAGGTGTAATTAGCCATGTCGGCAGAAGACGGCTAATATGTGTTTTGGTGTTTCATGCTGACAATAAAGAGATCGCATGTATACGTGCTGCTGGTTTCCTAATCCTTTATGTAATGTGAACCATATTGGACGTACCTTGGGGCATGAATGGAGGCGGCGGATATGGAAACAACGGGTGCATCAGCAGATTCGGCCTGCTCTCCATTTGCAGTCTCGCCGACTCCGCCGCAAAGAATTCCGAAATGATCTGGAATTGATTCGAAATTGATCCACATCGATCAATTACCTTATCGATCGATCCAGAAACGGAATCGAGTACTTCCGATTTGATGGAGGCGCATAGTGAGGCGACGATATTGCGCATATCCCTTTGTTGGTGACGCCCTTTATCCTGCAATATGGCCATGTAATAACAGCTTTATTACTTGTGAGGCAGAAATGGATGAGATCTACCATTTCGTGCAAGAACTCGCCGATCTACTATATTTCTGTAGAATACGAAGAATACCATTAGCAATGTATACTGTAAACTTGCTTATTGCTAGAAACAAGATTGCAACTGTTGCATCTGTTAATCAATCTTATTGTTATAATAAAAGCAAGAGATTCGCACCATTTCATCGAGGACTTTCCGATCGAAAAGATTTGAATAACTTCTGTTGTGATTGTCAATAATCTCGGCCAATTTGTTGGATGGTTCGGATAATTGTGCCTGGAGGGCAGACACGACTGTCGAAGGAGCTTCTGCTTCCTCCTCTTCCTTCTCTGGCTCCTCTTGGTTCTCCGTACATTCTGCTAAACACAAACTATTGTATGGTATCGCTTCTTATAACCCTAAACGTACTCAGGCTAGCAATAGAAACCTAACAACTCACAGCACTAAGAACAAGAACAGTGTTTTTGCATTAGCAATAATCAGTTCACGAGCCTATTGTCGTCTTGCACATGGACACACCTTCTTCCTTGTCCTCTCCTGACGTGTTCTTCTGAGGGAAGAAGCTCTTCCTTCTAGAAGAGGAGGACCCAGACGAGTCCGTGGTGGCACTTCCATTGGAGACGACGGGCTGCTCTTCGGGTGATGGTTCGGGCTGCAAAAGGGAATGGATACTGAATTATGCTAACAATGAGTGACTGGATGGTGAGAGTGGGTGTCAGAGAGGTGTCAGGTGGAGTGACACAAGGCGCATGCAATACAATCACTGTTGTCACTTTATAGAGAAACTTGTTGTTAGGTGCCAGTTATTCCTCTTCTTGATTAGGAGTAACTACAATCTGGGGCTGGGTCCGCTCACCTTGGTGTCATCGACAGCCTCCTCCTCTTGTTGCTTGTTCATGCTGAGGTCGGTCGCCTGCTCCTCTTCCTTCTCTTCGTTCCATGGCAAAGTGAACAAATCGGACACTTCCACCTTGTTGTTCATCATGTTGCGTGTCTGCTGCAACTGCACATGGTCATTGCTGGCTGCTCCGCCGGTATTCGACTGGTCTCCGGCCGGTTCCTCACCCACCTGATAGCTGTTTCTCGGTTCTCCGGCATCCACTCGTTGCCGGCTCCGTTTGAGTTTAATGCGTTGTTGTTGGGAGAAGAAGGGGTTCTGTTGGGTGGGGAAAAGGTAGCTGAAGTGTCCGAAAGGTGAGTTGACCTGTGGAGGAAGGGCGCCGCCGGACATCACTACAACATACAGTAGGACACGGCTGCACGAGAAAACGGGATAAAGATGCGCAATTGCGGGACACGCCCCCCTTAGAGAGAGAGGTGAGAGAAAGAAAAGGTGTCAGCAAGAAGAGAGAGAGCCAGGCATCAAACAGCTATCGCGCTATCATCCATACCGTAACCATCTAAGAACGGAAAACCTTCTTAGACGGCATACGGTAGCCACTCCCAACCTTCTCCTCCTATTCTCAATGAATTCAGACGAACGAGGAGGGCGTGGCAAGAAGTGGGCGGAGCTTGTCGGCGTCTCCCACCAATCACCATTCTCCTTGAAACAAACACAGAGTGTACAGTCATGTTTGGAAAAAGAAGAAGAATATAGAGAGAAGAGAAATTGATCGGAATAATACACGAAGGTGATTAATATTCTCGATCTGTCTCGTCGTATCAATTCTCTCTCTTTTCATTCAATATCCTCTACTCCCTCAATCAGTTAGAATTCCCTTCCTCTTACGATTAGCTCAGTCTTAGGCGTCATCTGTGTCCCTCTCACTCACCTTCCAATGTCCCTCTCTACCGAGTAGTATCCGAGTAGTATCATCACACATCCTCGTTTTCTCTCCATCTCTACCCTTTCCCCTTATCTCTCACTGGCCCTCCACTTTTCTAATAATCATTCTTGCCAACCCCGGTCTGTCTATAGGAATCCTCTGTTCAAATCAATTCAAAACCAATAAAGCAGCCTATCGGCGAAGCTGAGGCATTCAATTGGATATCTGCAGGTGGAGGAAGGTGGGCAAACAAGGACAAGCACATTAGACAGACGGAGTCGCCATGCATGGCAAGACAACAGAAGGCAAACATCCACTTCATTGCTAAGAGCATCAGCTACATGTGTGAAGAAGTGTTTACTCGTGATGAAACAGAAAGAGTATAAGTAGTCAAGGATGAGGATAATACTGAGATTACTGTAGATCAACTGTCTTGAGGAAACATAGTCACTGTCTCATGACAACCTACCTTATGAAGTGCAATGAGAGGAGATATTGGGACATAAGGGGAGGACCAGGAGGACAATGAATAGAATGGACAATTCGCTATCAATGGCAAGACAAGATTGAGAGGCGAAGGTCCACCCCCTTTTTGCTACCGGAAGAAGGGAAAGGAGAGGAGTATGTGAGGGAAAGAGAATCACGGATGGCCAACTAGGTGAGATAAACAAAAGAGATGACGATTCTCTCCCTTCAATACGCGTCCCTCTTTCACAATGCACACAGTCCCCTTATATACTCTTCTTACTTTGAACTAAGCTGGGCCATTCCCATTGTCTGAGAAGTACCAAGGAACTCTTCGTGCATCTTAGAAGACATCAACAGCTCATATTGAATCGGCGACCCCAGGCACTGCCATAAAATAAGCCGCTATTCCATGGTTGTCCTCAGGAGAAGCCCAGCTATTTTTGTCGGTTCCTTGAAAGGAGCTTTACCTATTCACGGCTGTTCCTAATTGTTTGGGGACAGGTGGGGGCGGGATTATGCGGAGAGAAGCAGAGCACCGGATCATCCAGTTTCCTCCACCCATCGGCTCATTATACTGTGCAGTAGATCAAAATGGAAGGAATAAGATATAATTGGTAAATGTTTGGACGGAAGCGCTGGCAAAACGGAGAATTGCCAAGTTGAGAAGAGGAGGGAAGATGAAATTGGAATGAGATGTGGGACTCATGTGGGAGATGGAACATAAAACCTTAGAATGGAATGGAAATCCCAAACATTCTGACTATCATAAACACGTATGATGGCAGTGTGGGATGGGTGTCATCTATCTACGGAATACACGCATCAACTATATCACCCATTCATATCCGACCCTTCCAACCATCAACACGTACTTCCGATCTCACCAATCCCTTCTCAAATCAACACTTCTTCTGACTGTAACCGCATAATTGGCCACTTCTTATTCTCGATGATAGCTAAATAATGTGTTCCCAAGGGGAATGGAGAAGGCAACTGCCTGTCCATGCTTTTCTTGCTATACGGACAGAACCGGAAGTGATAACTCGAGCATAACTGTGTACGGCCACCAACAGGTGTCCATGACAAAGACGACCGCATGCAAATTTCATCGAGCCGGTACGTTTTGATGGTTGGACATGAGAAATGAGGCAATTCCAGCGACAATCACCCTCGCCTGTCTATTATACCCGGATTACCCAGGTCAGCAAGTGAGCAGCACCTCATAACACCCCTCATATCATCCTGACCTACTTTCACATCCCTCTCTCTATCTCTCTCCGGACCATGCCCGAGTGGACATTATTCCAGATGCCGATGGACAGGGGATATCAGGGAAGAGCGAAATTGTGCCCAAAGAACACTGAGAATAGGAGGATACTTGCTGATTCCAGTAGACTGAGCTCTCCCAGATATGAGATGACTATATCCACGAGATCCTCTCGATGACACCTATCATCCACCATCCGCCACAAGCAATCGGACCATAAAGAAGTGAATTATCCTTCGCTATTCAATAGCCATGTCCTTCATCCTGCCAATGTTGCCTTTTCATTCACGACCGTTCTACAATTATAAGGTAATTGATGTTTGTATGCACCACATCCACACTTCCAGCCAATACTTATCAGGGTCATTACCGTACAATCTGACAGCGCCTGACCTTAGTTGACCCGGCGCACTATTCTATTCTCACCTGTGACTTGATTGACGTACGGATAGAGTTTCCTGCAGTTTATTTACATCAGAATAAACAGTGGGCTTAGGATGGGGATAGGTGTATCCAGGAGGAAGGAGGAGAAGCCATGAAGGTGCATCAAGGGACCCCTCACCTCCAACAACCGAATTATTCACACAGCAGCCACTCTCTTTTATTGCTCCCTTTGAGATAAGTTAATAGCAGCAAAGATAATGGAATGGCCAACAGCATGTCTCAGTCAGTCACAACAATACCCAATTCCAACCACCCAATATTCATAACATTCCTCTCCAATTGCCCACTTTAATTGTTTTGCGCAACGAAGATTCTGTTCTGAGGGCGAGGATAATAGCGGGAATTAGAAATTGTCAGGAGAGAAGGGACGCTTTTTACGCGTTCGAGTAACAGTAATGAGTCGTTGTCAGAGTTGTTTTCAACTGTATGGATCGCGTCATTTTAGACAGCTCTGAGCTTATAAGTAGTAAACAGAAAGTTGTCCGGTATGGGGTGTATCGGGTGATAGCAGAGGAGGGACACGAGGGGATAACCCGATGAGGACAAGAAGAGGCTGCCGACGGCTGCCGTGGATTGGGATTGAGAGTATTCTCTTCGCATTGTTCTCCATTCACAGCTATGTTCGGCCAATTAGCACTGCTTTTTGTATGGACCGCCAATGACCTCCGTTGCTCTCCTTTTCTCTCTCTCAATCCACTGGATTACCCGCTGAAATTACATGCTCCTATGTTACCTGTCTGTCTCTCAATTTGGGCTACTCTATCATTGTGTCCCCCGACAACCGTATCGTACAATACCGTACCGTCTAAGACGATGCAGTTACTGTGTGAACCTTGAACTGTATGATGAGCAGCAGGGATACGGTAAGTGGAGAGAAGGTGGAAATGTCGCCGGAAATGCCAGACAAACTTGGCAGGAAGAGGATTCACAGAAAACAAGAGAGCAGCCAATTCAGGAGGAAGGAAATGCGGTGCCAGAGAGAAAACAATGGGCAGCCGGCATACGGTGTGTATCTAAGAAGGAGAGCAAACGGATACGGTACCCAGATAAGAAAGGGATACGGTGTCTGAGAGAGACGGATGATTGAAGGGCGGGGACGACCATCCGTCTTCCTTAATCCCGAATAAAGAACTTGTAGATGAATAATTGATAATGTAGTATTAATTGGAGGGGGATGGGCGTATTCGTATGGAGGGGAAACGCTCCTTCGACAACGAGAAAGGTGCTGGGCGGGTTTTGTTGACTTAAAGGGAGTCGTCTAATTGTTCAGGACGAACTAATATATCCGATAGGATGCAGGATTCTTGTGTCAATTCTCGCAGATGATCACACACAAAATCGCGTCGGATGACAACTGAAATCTAAGGAACGAGAAGCCCCAATTAGGATAGATCATATATACAAGATGAGAACAACTTCTTCGTCTCAGACTACGAGCTTCTACCTAACCGCTTTCTTGTATCATACATTAGTAATCCCGAGGTATTACTGGATAAGACCAGAAGTTATCTGAGATAAGAAGTAGTAAATAAGGAAATAGCTACTCAAATGACAGGTTGTCGGCTTGTGTATAAGTGACCTGTGATTCAAAAGGACGGAACATTGTCTCTTCGTATGAATGCATTGTTAAGGTGATCCAGTTGACTGCTCTCATCCATAATATGCTAATGCCGGGTCATGCCGGGTAATGAACCCATGTTATTCGAATAAGACGGAGAAAGGTGTGCAAATGGCTCAAGCGGAACTCGTCCCTATTTCATACAAAAGTAGCGACAATTTGCGATTCAACCTGTCATCATTCAGGGATCTCAGAGAGTATGCACACAAAGTGCGCCATGGCAGGCAAAAGGGAAAACAAGTGATGAGGAGGGAGAAAGGATAACCAGGAACAAAACATGTCATTCGACGGAAACACAAACCCGCTCTCGTACCTCATTTACATGTCGGGAGATAAGGGAATACAAGGACAGTGTCATCTGTCAATTCACAATCAAACTGCAATGGCTATGTTAGACTATTAGGGAATGAAACAAGCCAAGTTATGGATGAAATGAACAAACTCTGGGGAGGGGAGGGTTGAGTGACCGATGGTCAACCCCCCCCCCTTCCCAATTGCTCCAGACCTCCTTTTATAAATAGCCTATGGAACATAAGTTGTTGTTAGTAAGTTATAAACGGAGTAAAGTATAACAAGTTAGTGCAGATGCAACAGGACACTCTTTGTATGAGATGGGTATGTACCGTTGGCAGATCGAGAATACTCCGGTTATGTCTCTATGATACTCGTGAATAGCAGACAGACAACGATCTCTTTCTCTCTATTGTCGAAAAAAAACACACATCCACTTTACCATTTGGATGTTATCGACAATGTTCGACAATAAGTCTCTTAATGCAAGAGAGAACACTAAGGATTATGCAAATGAGTTGCTTAGAAGAGGATGGAATCGACCATGTCTCCACAGTTACCAATCAGGCATCTCATTACACATGAATATTCGTGAGGGAACCAGAAGAAGAGTTATATTCGGTCAAGCAATGACAACTTATTCGTAGCAATAGAAGACAATTGAAGCCCTAGTAGTAAGCAAAGCTGTGAAACTTGGACTGAGGTGAGTTATTCACGTATGTGCAGAAACATAAGTAGACAGGGCACTGGGGAATATGAACACAGTAAAAGAAGGTGTGCATGTGTTGGATAGGCGTCGCAATGACCACATCGCAGGATCTCAAGTACACATCTCAAACACTGAACCAACTCAATGACTGACTGTTCGACCCCCCAAGGCATGTCAACAGCACCAACACATTTCAATTCTCTTCTCCACATCAAAAACGATATCCATTCATTCGCCTCCCATTCTAACTGTTACACATTCAGACACAATAGGATACTGTCGCAGACAGTCACATGCTCATCCACTCACACTAACACTACGGGAAGGCAGGGGAACATTCGAGGGATACACACATCCTACAGAGGTCGAGAACCGAGTTTCGAACGACTTATTCATTACGGAGAGCATCTCATCATAACAAAAACGTATATAATTACTATGAAACATTGATCTAGGAAGAAAATGTTCGTTGTTATACGGTATTTTGATGGCGTACAAGCACGCCAGCAAGATATTGAAATGCGCTAATGCGTTCATTGTTGACACCTTAGAAGCGCGATCAATTTTTTCACAATCACATTTTTTAACGATTTTATCATATTTTTCGCTGGGTTAAGGCACTCTTATAAGGTTATGAATTTGCCTACAATGTCCTTATCTGCACTTTCTTGGGTTGTGAGAATACCATGAAACTCAAAATAAAACCTTGTGACCAGGAGATAGTCTTCTTGAATTTTGCTAAAATTAGAGTACCAAACATAGAGTAAAAAGTTTGTACTTTCCGGCGTCCACCCCCTTGGCTTCAGAGACAAAATGGGTAACCCCCCTACCTATAATCTCTTGTCTAGTAGTGAATCCAATGTAAAAGACCCGAAAATGTTGGAAACCCCCTGATGAAATTTGCTCCGTAGGTACACCCCCTCCAATTTTTAACTCTTTTTTCCGCCGTAATTTTATATTCTATGTTACCAAATGCGTTTCAATTTTGTTTAAGTTTTTGTGGCGTTCCAACTGAAAATATGATTGTCTTGTTGTTTTTTAGATACAGCGTGGATTCTCCGTCGGAGGATTCGATTATCCTTTAACCACGGTATGCCTTTTATTTTAACGCCTGTCAATGGTTACTATGAAGTGGTTTTTTGTATAGTCGTTAATTTTTTTTTGCGTGTTGGTTTTGTGTAAAGTAGTTATTTTAATACACTTGGTAGATTTGCCATTCAACAACTTTGTCTAAGAACTGTTTTTCCGTGTTATTTTCTGCTCAATGATGCCGTACAAATAGCAATATATCACTATCTGAATTTTTTCCTCTTGCGTTGGTTTTTCATAGTTAGAATGCTGCGTATTTTTGGCTGAATTTTGAACGAATTGCTAGTCGCTTGGGGCCGGACTTGGGAGAGTGTGACCTGGTGGTTTATATTAGGTTTCTATCAATGATGTTTTTCTTGCAGCGTATTTGTGCACTGTATATACTTGAAGGATCAGAATGTAAACTGCGTGGGAAGTTTACATTTTCTTCGTTATTGATGAGATTTTCAGTGGCGGTGTTTCTTTTGACCATCGAAGCTGTCAAAGGGTAGTTAATTGTGTGTATTGTGGAATCAACGTACTACAGTCTATGCATTGGAATGTCCTCTGCTAATAAGCACGGGTGAAAAACACATTTTCCTGTTGATTTATGGCTTACATAGACAACAACGCTATTGATAACGCCAGGCCCCCCCCCCCCCTCCCGTTTTGGTATATCTCCGCATTCGAGGCACCCGTTAAGGAACCTAAATTGAGAACAGGCACCCTATTTCTGACGATTTACATTATAAGGTCACCCCGTTTTCGGAACATGGAAACGTAGCATGTTGGTGTATGATTTGTGATAAGGAAGTTGCCTGTGAAATCACTCCCGGAGAACAATTGCAGCAAGTATGCAATTGTATGACGCAACAGTCTTCTGTGCACGTGCTTGGTCAGAATATTGACAAAGCTCAATGTGATCATCCTAATTGGCCAACCTGGTTACTTGTAGGTAGCAAAGATAACCGGAATTGTTCCATAACGGTCTAGTGTACTCCAGAAAAGTGGTCATTGCTACTCCTTGATATGCTTGTACATGTCCCTGAGCTCACCGAGCACTGTAATTATCTCCTCATGCCCATGCTTGTGTGTTTCATACCGTGACCAAAAGTAAGAATTGTCATTCCGGTCTCATATTCCGTATGAGGTCCTTGGGGGATCTGTACGAGTTGACAGTTAATATAATGGGTTCGTAGAAACGGTTAACGATACAAAACCATTTACTTTGTGCTACTTTTTGAAACCCAAATGGTCTATTAGCCTTGAATTCTCTCGCGATTTCTGTTGGTAGCAGCTATAATGAGACATATGGTGCTTGAGGGCATTCACTATGTTCCTGTGAGTGAAATAGTGAACATGATGAGGTGGAGAGGCATACATGGACACAGTTGGTTCCTGGATTTCAAGTGAGCGGTGCTCCTTCCTTCTTTTGTGAACTGTTATGCGGTGACCTCTAGTCGAAGCATGGGACGAACAATAATATAATCGTACATCTAGTACAACTGTTGTAGCCTACAACAAATATGAACTTCTGCTTATTACATAATTACTAACAGTAAGGTATCTTAATTCAAAATAAGCGTGTTCAGGCGTCCTCATGGCACCAAGTATGGTTTGGATTGTGTAAATATAGTTCTCTGAATTGAATAATAGGCTCGAAATATTATATTAATGGCACAACAATATTATTCCTATATCTGGCCATTTTTGCCTCGGAGGAAAACTGGTAATGTTGTCAAGTGACCGCAAGGTTCCCGGCGTCCTCGTGGCGCATAGTGGAGTGCAATATATAAATAAAGTTGCCAAAATTGAATAACAGTTCCGAAATATGAATTCCATGACTATATTATTGCTGTATCGGCCCATTTTTCATCGTATGGAGATCAGCAAGCATTGTTGTCTGTTGTGAAAAAATGGCGTTTGCCGGAACCAAGTGAAACATGACAAAGTAAGTATACCGCAACATAATCCATATGTCAGAAAAGAGTTGAAGCTAAGGTTGCTTTTGAGGGAGACAGCGAAAACACGTTCCTCAACGTCCCTGATGAACGTCGTGATCGATTAGATGTTGTCAGTCTTCCTCCGGTGCAAAGTGGGGGCAATATTACTATGCAATTAGTATAGTGTGGATTACCTGCTCTGCAACTTAATGTTAGACAACTTTATTTGTACAATTCATACTGCACTTGGCGCCAAAAGACGCCGGAAGACGTCAATTTTCGCAGACGAGCTAACATTGCAAGTTTCTGTCAGAGACACATATAGTTTATAGTTTATCGCAGTATCGACGTCTTCTTAAAAATGACGTGCTGCTGGCGAAGTGGAAGATCCACTTCTGTCCTCGGTCTCCTTCAGAAACACAGTTTCCTCTCGACCATTCACTATTCGGTGCTACACGATGGAGCCACACCACCGGCTTCTACCACCGGATGCCGATCTAGTTGGCAGTATCCCATCC